>CM039668.1:11943815-12190169 GCA_022405105.1 Aristolochia contorta
GGAGTCCTTTCAAACCAAAAACGCTAACTTCTCTCAACGCAGCGCCCCCCTTCCCATGGAGAAAACTAAACCCCTATAGCTAATTCACATCCCGTTCTAGAGTCAGCGTTTCGATTGCGTTCGTCTCTGTCGACTTCGGAGGAAATTAATGTCGCATATGTGCCGCGGCTGGTGACGGTGAGCATTAATTCTCTGTCTAATTAATAATAACTCGATATGTTCGCAATGACGGATCGAGCGACATTCAGCTTTTAATCAGTCTTTAGTCTCATCGTGCTGAAAACCTTCGAGTTTCTCTTGGGCTATTACCCTTTTCTGCTACAGTGTGGATCGCCTCTGCGATTCAATGCCACTGCTGCAATTCTTTTGTGTCTGTCCGATTTCTTTTCAGTGTATATTGTCCAGTCTCCCTCTAATTTTGGGGAATAGTTCTGGGATTTTTAACTTTTCTGAAGCTGGAACTAGAAACGTACGTAGCATGGTTTATAAGTGTTGACGTAATTGCTACTCGTTTCTTTACTTTTTTCTTATTAATTTTTGATCTCTGACACCGTTCTCTAATCTGGAAGCGGCATGCAAATGGAGACTTTGATTTGATATTTTCAATGTTTTCTCTGTTATCTCCTCGTTTGTTTTTTCGGTAATGTGATACATTTTATTTGTGCGGGGTGCTCTGTTGTTTGTTCGCTTGTTAAAGTCGAGTATTGTGTTCGAAGATAAGACTTTTGGTGTTGAACTGGTTCATTTTGGGAATATGGTTTCTCGGTCTTATTCTATCTTTTTATAACGATGTGAAACAAGGAAGAATCTCAGCAAGGGCCAAGGATTACCAAAGGATTAATTAATTACAGAGCTGGAATAAAATAAAAAGAATGTTGTAAAAGGCATGCAAAAGACAAAATCTCATAAAAAAAAAAAAATAGTAAGACCCCATTCTCATTTTCCTTTCTCATGTATATTCTATGGCTTGCTATGTATAGCTGCTTTTGGGGCCTTACAATTTGGTGAATGGGGTTTAGCATTATGGTTTCTCCAAAGAGAGGTCAAGGACCTCATTTCCCATTACTCGTACGACAAGCCTCTTTTTACAACCTCACCCTTGATGAGGTCCAAAGCCAGCTTGGAGATATGGGGAAGCCACTAAGTAGCATGAACTTGGACGAATTGTTGAAGACTGTTATTGCTGCAGAAGATGCCCAGGTTAATCAGAATGCTGAAGTTGGCCCCAGTGCTGGGCCACCTCCCTCTTCCACGTCTACTGCACCTGGAAATGTAAATTTGAGTCAAACAGAAACCCATAAAACCGTTGATGAGGTGTGGAAGGAGATTGTAAAGCCGGAAAATGGGAGTGCCAATGAGGAAGCATCTGTTCAGAGGCAGCCAACTCTTGGAGAAATGACTCTTGAAGATTTTCTGGTCCGCGCAGGGGCGATTACCATGGGAAATCAAAGTATTCTAGCTAATCCGAGGTCATTGATCAAAGTTGATTCTATGGTCGGGGATACTCAACCACCAGATTGGTTGCATTACCAAATGTCAGCTGTTAATTCTCAGCAGCTGGCTTTATTAAGTTCGAGTTTGCCTGTTTCAGGATCGATTTTTGGGAATACAGTATCGGATGCTGTGTATGTTGAGAACCAGATGCCCATTTCGGTGTCTATGCCAACTGCCAACATTACTGCATCAGATTCACAGACAGTGAATGTGAGAAAACGAAAATTTTCGGATGAGATGATAGAGAAGAGTATTGAGAGGAGACAGAGAAGGATGATCAAGAATCGGGAATCAGCAGCTCGCTCCAGACAAAGAAAACAAGTAAGTTTTTGTTTATAGCATTAGTACTTTTCAGCCTATGAGATTCGTGAGATTGCTTGACATGTTTTCATCCTTCTTTCACCTAATAGGCAGTTTCTTTTTGGTTAATAATTATAGGCTTACACAAATCAACTGGAGCAGGAGGTTTCGAATCTGAAGAAAACAAATGAAAAGCTTAAGAAGCAGGAGGTATGGAATTCAAACTATGATGAGACATTTATGTCTTTTTATTTCCATTGCAGATTTTTTCTTTGAACTCCATCATCAACTTGTACCTTCTTCTTTTGACATGCATTTAACTCTTGTAATGGTATGTGTTAAAATATGCCTCATATATATGTGGACTTTGTCAATTTTTTGTCTTGTAGATGATTGAAATTGGTGCTTCAATTTACTAGAATATTGGATGCACAAGTTCGTTCTGTCTGGGAAACTGTTGTCTGCCTTTGAACCTTTGAATTGCACACCACTAGGTTATGTATGCTTTATCCATTTTATAAATTTTAAAGGATTTGGCATAAATTTCATGCTTTTCTATATGCTTCTACATGGAAATAGCATGTCATTGGCATAAGAATGAAAGATAGTCCGTGCCACTTATTTGACAGTTGTAAGCTATTTTATCTTATTGTAAAAGTATTGCTGGAAATTATTTATTTATACTTGCTCAGTAGCTCAATGGGCGGACGGGGGATTTACAGTCGGAGGTCTTGGGTTCAAGTTTTCTCAAAGGCCTAGGGTAGGGGCCTTTATGCGAGAACACCGTATTTTTTTTTAAAAAAAAAAACAGGAAGTATGGATTCAGCTGCTATGTGGGTGGAAGCTTTTAAGGTAAGGAGGATCAAGATTTTTATAGGTGAATGTCCAATAATAAAGAAAGATGATTATTTGTTAAAGTCTGCTAAGAAATTGGAGAACCGCTCTTTAGGTCATTGCAGAAGTCCAAATTTCTCACCGGATACTTGTGTACTACGGGAGCTCTCCATTTGCATCATTACCTTTTAATTTTGTTGAGAGGGAGTGAGGATGTTGTAAAATCTATACAAGTCAAGTCCAACATTTAAAGTAGCAGCAATAAAGGCCAATGAAGTCATCAGGGTCTTCTTATAGTGCTTTCCACCTGCAAGCTAATAATAGCTACGCAAGTGAGGTCCCACTTGTACTGTCTCAGTAAACAGGGTTGATGCCATTGATGTTCTTTTGGTTTGGCTGCTCTGCTCGCAAGTGTCCTCTCATACTGCTTTGAATTTGCAAGCAACACCAAAAATCCGATTTTAGCATCTGCTTGTTTTCTGCTGCTCCAATTGATTCATGGATCCACATATCTAAACCTCATGTACCCTTTTTGTAAAACAGGAACTGGAGATGCATTTTGCATTGTATCAGAGCCGTGAGCCAACATACCAACTTCGTCGTACAACCTCTGCATCATTTTGAATTGGAACTCTGTTCGTACATATAATTCTTTTTGATGATTTGTAGATTCTTCGCACATCGGCTTCCTGTTTCGGGACTAGACAACTGTAAGTGAGAGAGAAAGAAGGATAAATCTAACCAGATTTTGTTCATAGCAATTTTGTAGCTATTGTTTTAATTACTTTGTTTATTCAACATTCTCATTCCTAATCCGAGTGTACTCAAACTCGCTTCTTTCCTTTTCATTGTTGTATTTAACAGCATTTTTTTTTTTTTTTTTTTTTTTCACTACCACCAGAATAAAGCCAACTTATAGTGCTTGCTGGAATCCTGTTTAGAATTCTTAGATTTGGTTGATATCTTTACGTGGTTTTACAGCTAGATCTCCTTCTGTTATTCTTGACTCAATTTTACTAGATTTTCTATTTTTCTTATGAAGAAAATGAGTATCGACTATCAACTTGACCCTAACTAAGTCTAGGTTATTTTTAATATAACCATTAAAATTTATGTAAAAATTTGGTTTTAGTAATATTGAACCTTTATTGGTTCCAATCTATGTATTCTTGGCTGATGTCAAATCGACATTTTCTTATTTTCGCATTGACTTGTAAAATTAAAGCATTGCGTTGACCTATAAAAGAGATCAGGATTTAGCAAAAATATTTTGATTCTGGTGTATTTGGGTTAACTGATTGATTTGGTTCCCACTTGATAACATTAGTTTATGGTATTCTTTTAACTAAGATGACTTTTCTCTTTTTCTTTTAGTGGTTCAAATAAATTATTTTTTTATGAAAAAATGTTAGCTACACCTATATACAAAACATGGTTTATCTTCTTAAGAATATAAAATTTTATAAAATAAAAAATATTTTTGTATATTTTTAAGATATTTTATTGGCTAATACATAGATAGGTATTATAACAGGTAAGAGAAAATTTAGAGTTTAAAGTTTACCTATAATATAATATAAGAAGATAATATTTTATTATATGGACTCAAACTCTTACAATAATAATTGGATATTTTTTTTTTTTAATTACGATTACTTTTATTTATTTATTAATTTTATTCGGACTCTTTTCTTATACAAGTTGAACGTGATAAGCGGCACGGGAGAGGCCGAAACGTGGACGCTCCGGCGCGGGGTACGTGGAGACTGGAGAGGAAGAGTGAGACGTGGCCTCAAGCACCCAGAAGGTGGTGGGCCCGGGGGAGGAATCATTTGCAATCATCGTCGTTGATTAGACGAAGAACACGATGCGAGGCGGAAAATGGGGAATATGGTTCCTACCGGGTTAAGTAAATATACGTACCCCCGAAAAGGAGGAGAGAAAGATGTAACGCCTGTAACGCTGCCCGGACTCCGTTGCCCGCTGCCCATTCTGCCCGGCTGCCCGGGCGTTTTCCCACTGCGCTCCCTCGGAAGCTGGAGGTGAAAGAAACCTGCGACTTGGCAGGTGCCCTGCCTCAGAATCTCGTGTCTCGACTCTTCCACAAACCCTCAACTTCTCAAAGTCTTTTAGGGTAATATAATTAAAAGCATAAGAATAATATTGATTTTTAAATTGATTTTAGAATTTTCAAATTACTATTTTATCATTAAAGGGACGGAGTGTTGGACCAAGTTTGATAAAAATAAAGATAAATTCTCAAAATAACATCAATATGCATATGTATGAAAAAGAATAAGAAAAATAGTTGTTAAATTTTGACATTTTAACGCGGCAATTAGTTGGCGGTCCAAGTAAGATAAAATTTAGAGTTTGCCTATCGTATAGGAAAGTAATATTTAAATTAAAAATAAAATATTACCTTATTTTATCTCCAAATTTATCTTTTGTTAAAACCATCATGTAAACCCTTACAATAATACTTTTATCGTACGCATATCACCGGTAATATCACTGGTAATACCGTGAGACTTCAACTAGGTTAAGTTTGGGTACCTGACTCCAAGTTGAGTCGGATAGAGTCGAATATGGGCTCAACTATTCCTCACCGGTGGAACTTGAAACCAACTTGGTTTAATTACTCATAACATAATGCAGATTTTCTAGATGCTTAACACACTTAAAAAATGGGGTGGTTGGTCGGTACAACCATTAGACTATTGACATTTAATTACCCTCTTATTCTAATTTAAAAATTCTTATCCGAATTAAATAAACCCAATTGATTTCTTGCTCATTTCTAAATAACATAGTTGGACCTGGTCATATAACGGACATTTAGTACATTATGTTTTTTTTTTTTTATCTCGTTCTTCGCTTCCTTTTTCAAAAGACGAGAAATCAATTTCTCAAGCGCGCACTATCTCGCAATATCGCGCATGACTCTTCTAGAGTGTCTCAGAAGCGAAACAAGACAAGACACCAAACGCAGGTGCTTAACTGGAGTGGTTAAAAACTAACCACGGTTTAGTTAAGTATGAAATCCCGACTGAATCCTATTCGTTGAAAAGTATGGGATTAAGGTAGTTTCCCCTCCAAATCATAGTTTAATAAAACTAAAACCAAAATTGGTCGTATTTCTTCGGGCAGAGCCATTCCTCCCCGCAGAGCTGCCCGTGCTGACCGACTGCCCATTCTGGCTTCCCCTGTAAGCACCGTTCCTGAGTAAAGCCCGCACTGAAGCTCCCCCCTCCGCTTGCTCCCTCTGAATCGGACGGCCGTGAACGAAAAGAGCTCCTTATGCCGGATTTGTGACGTCTTTGTGTGGAGAGTCGTCAGATCTGCTTTGGCAGCTGTCAGATCTTTGTTTCAGGTGAGTTTGCTGCTCAATTTTGGTGTTCTGATCATGTTTTTTGAAGTGTCTGGTTCTCGTTTTGCACTTTGGTGGATTTCGCGGAGTTTCCGGTCGGAAATTGGCGAGTTAGGGTAGCTTTTGCTGTGTTTGTGTCTGTTTTCGTGGTTCTGTGGTAGGAGGAGGTCGAAATCGGTGGTACGGAGAGACGTGCTTGTTGTTGCTCTTGTTTGGGTGGTCTCTGGTGTTTGTGAGTGTTTTTTTTTTTTTTCGGTTCTTTTCCTCTTTACCGTTTGAAAGTTGTGTTATTCAGAGGAAGAAACTTTTAGCGAAGAGTTCGTGGTTTTATTTTTCCGAGTTTGAGGCGTTGGAGCTGTTTTCTGACCGGTAGTTGTGATTTCTGTGGAGAAAAGTTCATTTCCGTGAGAGGAAGGGTGACTTTCCGGCGACCTCGTCAATTCCGGTCTGTGGGCAAAAAGTTCATTATCGTGAGAGAAATGGTGACTTTCCGGCGAGTTCGTCAATTCCGGTGGGATTTGTTTTTTCCCTCTGTGGAAGAAGTTCTATTTTTGTCCACTTCCTTATAGATCAGCTGAAGTTTTGGGCTTTTCCATTTTTTTTTTTCGAAAATTTCTGGACCTTTTTGTAGAGAAAAAAAGTTTTTTTTACCTTCGAAAAACGCTCCCTTCTGCGACGTATTTTTTTTTTCCTGATCTTCCCTGTCCTTGCGATCTAACGGCTTTGAACTCAGCTCTGCTGTTCTCAGGTTCTCCGATACGAGATCTGGCCGTACGGATGGACACCAACCACGGCCCGGTTGTGGTCTTTGCAAACCAGGGTCAGCTAACGTGCGCCGCGTCTGGAATCCTCGCCTGTCTACTCTCGTGCGAACTGGTCAAATCCCAGCTCCCTACGCACGTAAGTTTGTTTGATGACCGAACCAATTTTCCATTACCCCGAATATTTTTCTTAAACCGCACTGTTGTCCTATTTTCGATTTTTCTCGCGTTTCGTGTCTTTTTTTTTTTTTTTTTTTTTGGGTGAAAAGAAGGAAGAAGAGACGAAGATCCCTTCTGTGGTGTGGTGGGCTCGTTTGCTAAAACGCCTCTGAGCGGCGACGTTTGTTCCGGAATCCAAAAAATGTACTTTCGCTGCTGGTTTTGAGTATTTTTTGAGTTCCGGGATAAACGGACGATTACATTCGTGGAAACGTCTCGCTCAAGTGTTTGGTCTAGAAACTAAAGAGAAAGCTGGTTTATGGCATAATTTAAGAATTCCACTTGTAATCTCTTTTAAAAGATGACGGGGATATTCGAATATTCGGTTTTTAATTTCATAAAGGTGAGTCAGGGATCTCGAAATCTTGAAAGGTGAGCCGGTTTTCTTGACACGCCCTTCTATGTGGGTCCAGCTCGTTATCAATTCATCTTCGTTAGACTGTTATGGTAGTCTCTAACCTTCTGTAGTAGTCTACGGAGATATATTACCGTCAACTTGGGAAGATTTTGTTTTCCCTGAGGATATTTGTGACATAATTATATGGGACAGACCTAAGGTCTGTCTTTTTCCTTGGGAAAACACTAGGAGAGACTGTCCCAGGATGAATGTGATCCAGGTTATTAAAAATGGCTTGTCGCCTTGTGAAAAAGTCATGGTAGAAGAAGATAAGACCGATAGAAGCTACGCTGCTTCATGTTCCATGTATGTTAAAACTGATATTACATAACATGTAGCTGATATTGAATCGTTGTTGGTGTCAACTCGATTGCAGTTTGCTGAAACTGTGTTATGGTCCAAGATTATCGTTCTAAAGTTCAAGTAATGAGGCTTATGTTCCGTAATTGACGGAGTAGATTCACTAAAAGTAAGAACGACTAGTGTTGTCATTCTGTCTTTTTCTCTTTATGAAAGTTGTGAAGGTACTGCCCAGAACAGAAAAAAAAAAGGTGGGAGAAAAGGGTCGATTACACTCAGTACTGTACTGTCTAGAAATTTTGGCCGGCCTTTTTTAGCTGTTGATTCAGTTGATCTGAGATGATGGAACGGTTGCTTAACTCAAGGTTTCAGTCGTACCTGTGGAAGTACGTGTGGGCCATTGAGTAGATTGTCTCGTGTGGTCTTCTCTTAATTCCTAGATGATGGTTTATAATAAGGGTTGCACTGATTTGTTGTAGGGGTAATTTAGATTCTTACAAGTAAGTTTCATTCACCTTACAGATCAGTGCAGGCTTATGTCCTTTTAAGACTTTCCTTTTTAGGAAATCTCATAGGAAACTATGGTACTCTACCAAAGAGGTTATCCACTCTCAACTTGCATTATCATAAGGCTTCTGTTCATCATTAGAGGATGTTTATGCATAGCAACTAGGAGATTGACTCATTAAGTAATTTCATTGCGATAAACTGTGAGTAAGAACACAGTTTACCTTCTAACCTCTGGACCTATCGTTATCTGGAAATAGTTTCAGGACCTATTTGGCGCATGGACTCAGCCCAAGATGAAAGGCAGCCACGAGAAGGAGAGGCAATCAAAACCAGCTGATGCTGAAGAAGGTGATGAAGATGACAACAACGACGAGGATGGAGAAGGCGGATTTGAAGGAGAGGGCGAAGACGAGCTCTCGTCAGAGGAAGGAGGGGGTTATGAAAAGAACCCCAATGGCAACAGCAGCAAAAAGGCGGCTCCTCCTGCTGGGGAAGGCGAGGAGAACGGGGAGGAAGAAGAAGAAGAAGAAGGTGATGATCATGACGATGAGGAGGACGAAGAGGACGATGAAGAGGACGACGATGAAGATGATGGTGGGGAAGAGGAGGAAGAAGTCGTGGAGGAAGAGGAAGATCCAGAGAATGATGAAGAGGAAGAAGAAGATGAGGAAGAAGAGGCTCTCCAACCTCCCAAGAAGAGGAAGAAGTGAGGAGAAATTTTTTCTTCAGTGTTTTACTCTTTTTACTGTTGGCCGTAGGAAAACAATATGTCTAAGAATGACTGCCCCCGCTCATGGTGGGTTTATTTAGGATCACTTTTATCTGTGTAACTGGAGAGAACAATTAGAGCTCTAAGTCCCGCAACAGGCTTAATGAGTAAGAGATTGTTCCACTTTTCAATTTTAGTGAAATTAAGCTGTTTAGTTTAATGGGGTTTGTGTTGAATTCATCGACTGAATTGCTCTTAGGCTGCTATATTATTCACTCCAATATAATTACTAAATTACAAAAAATATATTGCATTTTATCAGTTTAAACCTTGATAAGACAAAAAATATATATCTACATTAGCTGTAAATTTGATGGTCAGAATTTAACGTAGAACTAGAAAAAATCAAAATTGAAATCATTTGATTTAGTTTTAGTGGTTTAAATTGTGTAACTTGGCTTAAATGGCAAAAGTGTACATTAGTAGCTGTATTACTTATATCGATTGTTAGTAAAATTAAAGGAATAATAGGTTCTAAGATCTAATAATTATTCCTTGATTTAGTCTTTCGACATTTTTCCTCTCTAAAAAAGCAAAATTAATACTTGAGATGAGAGAAGATCAAAATAGAATTAAATACAATGTACTCACTAATATTAATTATAATTTAATAAAATATCATGTGGATATATGGATAAAAATATAAAGTTTAAGAATAATTAAAAAGTTGTAACATCTAAGTTTTAAAAGTATATATAAATAGTGCTTACTGTACTTGAATTAAAATTTTAAATTGTTAACCAAACTTTCTATAATTAACAATGGTTCCTTGACATTAAAGAGCAAACATTTTCTTTGCGATTTGATGCGTTGAACTCATTTTAAGGGTAGAACCGTAGAACTTCAAAAGGGTTCGTTAAACTTTCGCTTTAGAGTTGAATTGAAAGATCAATTAGAAAATACAAATAAATGATTAAGGTGAAATAATATTATGAAATTGACCTGACGCAACGTCTGGATGGCGTAGTTGGTTATCACGCTAGTCTCACACACTAGAGGTCCCAGGTTCGAACCCGGGTTCAGACATTCAGAATTTTTTTTCTTTTTCTTTATTAGTATATATCTTTGACTCAGGTCTGTTAAATGCATATACTTTCTGCATTTTATACAATAGACGTCTTTTTTTTTTAAAATTTTTTTATTTAATTTTTTTTTTAACAGTCCAACTCGGTACTTATGCCAACACCAGTGACCTGAAAAGTATTCAAATAAAGTAGATGTTTCAGAAAGACGAGATATAAAGTGGAATCAAGTAAAAATTTAAAAATCTAAATGCCCCAACTAAAAATATAGATGCTATAATCAGAAAGCAAGAATAGAATACCATATAAACTGAATATTTGCACATATATAGAAACTAAATCCAGTAAAAAGTATTATGATTTTACACAACTTACAAGTTTTGAGTCCTCCTTGTTATGCTGCATGCTACACATTAACCAAAAGATACACAATACTTAATAATACTTATATTGTCCTGATGAACAAATGATACCTGTAAAATAAGAAACTGAAACAGAAAACTATTTGTCATTTTAAACATTTCAAACAAGATGCAGTTTTACAAAAAATTATATTGCCGATATGAAAGAATCGGAACACAGACCTACAAGCATGCTGCCGTCACCTCCCACATCGCCCCTCAAGGACATTGTAGCAAACAAAAAGTTAAATAAAGGTCAGTTTTACAAACTGAAAGAGCACCATGAAAAAGTCAGAAGAAAAACCTTTGAGGGTAAAAGTCTGCACCAGGGCCAGGGAAGGCATCACAATAGCCTCCAGGAATAATAGGTGGGTAAACTATCCTGTCAGCCAAAGAAAATTCAATATGTTATCAATAAGAAGGAAAGAAGAAGCAAAAACAAAAGTTAACCAACATAGAAAATTGGCAAAATGAAAGATAATAACAGTTATTAAACTATAGTAACTTATATGTTTCAGTCAAACATACCCACTATCTCTGCTACCAGGGACTCTTGAATAAATAGGGTTAACACCAGTTCCACCACTAGACCCAGCTGCACCTGTCCTGGCATGGAAAAGTATCAGCACAAAATTTTAATCACGTGGTATTGCTTAAAGAAGAAATACACCCAAAGAACTAAAACAATAATACAACTTGGTTATCAATATCAACGAAGTTGATAAACCTCAGGTCAAGACACTGAAAAATAAAAATATTTATTCAAAGAGATCAATACAATGAAGACAGAAAATGCCCTTAAGAAACTAAGATGAGTACCTTACAAAAGTGTCACTCTTGCTCTTATCCTCCAATTCAGTTATAAAGTTAAATATTCATGAAAGGTTCAAAAATAGAAATGTCTTTGGTTTCGAAGATTACTGTTGCTCAGGTCTTTGCAATAGTAAAGAAAAAATGCAAGAGCTCAGGAACTTAACCAATCAAAGAGAAATAAAACTCCAATCTTTGTTTGAAGTACAACATTCTTACATCGTGGCTGTACGAAAAGAAAAACTGTTCAGCAGATTTAACTTGCAAAATTTTAATACTGGAAACTAGTGAAGATTATCAGCACACACAATTATCTTATCACCACGCTGTTGTTAATGAAACCAGATAGAGACTCACAAGCCCTGAATTTATTTGGGTTCATGACATATACAGCCTGCAAGAACAGAAGACAAAAATAAACAAAATTCAGAATGAAAAAGAAAAACAGTTAAACAAAAAAAAAAAGAAAGAAAGAGGAGCCAACAAACATAGTATAACTTCCCAAAATTGAGAGCATGATAACATAAATAAATGTAACTCAGTGACTATACAATCATCTACGAAGGAGCATACAAAAGGGAGAGAGAGAGAGAGAGAGAGGGAGAGGGGCAGTGAGAGAGAAAGTGGGGAAGTGGGGAGCACTCAGAGATCTTCATTTGTTCATAGATGATTGACATTGGGAACTACCCAAAGGGCTCAACCCTTTCATTGGAACTCTTCACTATTGAACTGTACATTATACACATAATTCATAATAGAACCATGTACACATAATTCATAATAAAAGCAGACCGAGGGCTGAATGCAAAAAAATAATATACGAGTAAATGATGGGGGTAACAAGAGAGATCTGAACTCATACATGTTAATCAGACAATAATTTTTTTCTAATACCATGACCAAATTCTTCATCAAAAAGACATAACAGGCTCCTAAATTTGAGATCTTCGACAGTATTTTCACAAATCATATGTAGCCATCAACAATAAGGCTAGCATGTTTACCGCTCAATTAGACAGTTACCAGGAAAAAAACCTCCCATAGTCATGCCTCCTTTTACTAAAGAATAATGACTCGCGCACCAGTTGGGTGTGCGAGTCAGGCACCGGCCCTCTCACGACAAAATAAAAAA
The DNA here is from genome assembly GCA_022405105.1 of Aristolochia contorta. NCBI lineage: Eukaryota > Viridiplantae > Streptophyta > Magnoliopsida > Piperales > Aristolochiaceae > Aristolochia > Aristolochia contorta. Next base: position 11,956,135 of record CM039668.1, read on the forward strand.
CTATATTTTTGGGTTTCGTGAAATATAGTTTTTTATTTCTTTGTGAGAGGGCCGGTGCACGATTCGCACACCCAACTGGTACACGAATCATTACTCTTTACTAAAACATTTACCAAAGCCATCAACATATTCTTCATACAACCTTAAGATGACTGTGAATATTACCTATGTATAACTTTGAGGATACCGGTGCCTATCAGCATCAGTATCCCATAATTATGCATTCACTTGCTCCCTCGATCTGATCTTCTCTCCCCCTCACAGATGCATTGAAGAGGTGCTCTGCTGTTTTTTCAAATGATGCCAGCATCAGAACACTATCTTTTATCTTTGCAATACCCACCCTTGTAATCCCAAGTACCTCACCTTGTCTCCAACAAATAAACTCGTCCATTTTTTTTGAAAATTAAATAAACGCATCCATATAAGTATTAATAGTTAATCTACCAATAATAACGACTAAAACTTCCAAAGCAATGCCCAAAGTCGACTTGAAATCTTATGGTACAAAATAAAAACACAAAAGCATCATTCTGTATCTAACCTCTTCTTGAGCAAGCGAGTCCACTAAAGTATTAGCAGATTTTGGGATACAAATCTAATCCTCAACAATATCAGCGGCTAAATCTAGTATTTGCCTATATGGGTGCAACAATCTCTAAGGCAGCTTAACATTGCTAGAATCCCCCTCAACTAACAAATGTCCTTGATTACACTACTTTATTTTTTAAAGAAGAACAAAATAAAAGAAAATAAACAAGAATGGTCACAGTTTACTACTATTTGCCAAGTATATTTGGATTGAGTTTTATGGTTCTCGACCAGTAGATTATAGTTGAAGCTGATCATTAGTTTCCCTTTCTGAACAGATGGATCCAATACTGGCTGTGTATAAGAAGACATCAAAGCAATGGTCTTCGACCATGAACAAGCTTGCTCAAGTTAAATCCAAAACTCCGTTATTTGTTGATTGCGAAGATTACACAGAAAGTAAATTACAGAGCTAAATGAAGAAATAGAAATAGTCTAATCCCTCTTTCAAAGAAGAAAATAAATAGAAGAATGCCCCGGGTGGTATAGAGAGAGAGGTTGAGAGAGATTGACGGAACGGAGAGGGAGAGCGAGAGAGAGAGAGAGATTGAGTGGTATAGAGAGAAAATCACAGAGCTAAAAGAAATGAGTAGATTATTACCTTCGAATTCGAGAGTGAGAGTGAACTTCGGGTTAGGGCATAGAAATCGCGCGACGAAAGTGATTAGGGCATGAAAATCATAGAGCCATAGCCAATCTCGGGTGCTGTCCGGTGCCGTCCAACTCCGGCGTCATCCGGTGCCGTCCAACTCCGGCGTCATCCGGTGCCGTCCAACTCCGGCGTCATCGGGTGCCGTCCAACTCCGGCTTCATCAGGTGCCGTCCAACTCCAGCGTCGTCCGGTGCCGTCCGGTGCCGTCAGGTGCCGTCCGGTGCCAAAGAGAGGGCCAAAGAGAGGGCCAAAGAGAGGGCCAAAGTGGCTGCAAAAGTGATGGCAAAAGAGACGGCAAAAGAGACAGCAAAAAAGAAGACAAAAAACATTGGCAAAAGAGACGACAAAAGAGACGGCAAAAGAGACGGCAAAAGAGACGGCAAAAGAGACTGCAAAAGAGACGGCAATAGAGACAACAATAGAGATGGCAATAGAGACGGGAAAAGAGACAGCAAAAGAGACGGAAAAAGAGACGACAAAAGGGACGGCAAAAGCGACGTCAAAAGAGACGGCAAAAGAGACGGCAAAAGTAACTGCAAAACACACGGCAAAAGAGACGGAAAAGAGACGACAAGAGAGACGGCAAAAGAGATAGCAAAAGAGACGGAAAAAGAGACGGGAAAAGAGACGACAAAAGAGATAATTGTGAAAACTTTTCCTTCTATGGTTGTGTGAGGTATTTAAGGTGTTTGGGCACTTTAAGAATGTTAATGTTGGATGTTTTTATGGTATTACAGATTCACTTTTCCCTGAAGCTAAATTATTGTTCTATTGGGGAGATTGTGTTAGTTTGATAAAACGTTTAGTCCATATACAATCTCTGCTCCCGTGTTCTTTTAGTGACGGGGCTATTCTTCGGCTCATCTTAATGTTTTGCTTGGACAAATTTATTGAATGTGAATGTAGGATAAACCCCCCTATGAGCAAGTCTTCGTTGAATTGACGATCATGGTCAAATCAAACTAATATGTGGAGGTGTAAACCACATTTCACCAATCCTTTAAAAAGGTTTATTTATGAAAATACTAAGAAAAATATTTCTGATGTGGTTGAATCACTTCTTTCCGCCGATTGTGTAACATGTTTGAGTAAAATTTTGATTGAAAGGTAGCCTCTGTTTACTCTTCTCTCTCTCCTCCTAATCTTTCTCTCTCTCTCTCTCTCTCTCTCTCTCTCTCTCTCTCTATTTTTTATTGCTTCAATTGAGTAATGCTTCATCTTACTGGCACCTGTTGTCAGATATTTTCCTCTTACTCAACAGGACTGGGAGGAATGGTCCCAAAACCCAGGAGGTTTTTACCTCAAGTATGATACTCTTTCGCTGAGGAAGAAAACACTGAGGCAATGTGCAGAAGATCTCTTTATTGTAATATTTAAACAACATAGTCAAGTATGTTCACCTTCCTTGAAGTCAGTTTTTTTTTTCTTATAATGTGGTTGATAAAAATATACATGATGTTATATTATCTTTGTAGTTGCTAGGTACTGTTGTTGAGTTCATTCTTCGTAATGCAACAACTGGCGTCTCAGCCAAAAAAAAAACTTTTTGAAATATTGTTCTCTGGAATGCTGTTTATAATGCTATAGGATATGTGTGGTTTGTTCTCTCCTAGAAAAAATTGAACTTCAGTCAGTGGTGAGTTGTTCTTTTTTTTAATATTTTGCTCCTTAGTGTCATTAAATTTGGATTGTTGGATATTTGAGGCAAAAGAGACGGGAAAAGAGACGGCAAAAGAGTCGGACGGTAAAAGAGAGGGACGACAAAATAGACGAACGACAAAAGAGACGAACGACAAAAGAGACGGCAAAAGAAACGGCAAAGGTGACGGCAAAGGTGACGGCAAAAGAGACGACAAAAGAGACTGTAAAATAGACGGCAAAAGAGACGGCAAAGGTGATGGCAAAAGAGACGGCAAAAGAGACGGCAAAAGAGACGGCAAAAAAGATGGCAAAAGAGACGACAAAAGAGATGGCGAAAGAGACGGGAAAAGAGACGGCTAAAGAGAAGGCAAAAGAGACGGCAAAGAGACGGTAAAAGAGTGGGACGGTAAAAGAAAGGAACGACAAAAGAGACGAACGATAAAAGAGACGGCAAAAGAGATGGCAAAAGAGACGATAAAATAGATGGCAAGGCGACGACAAAAGAGATAGCAAAAGAGATGGCAAGGTGACGACAAAAGAGATAGCAAAAGAGATGGCAAAAGAGACAGCAAAAGAGACGGCAAAAAGAGATGGCAAAGGTGACGGCAAAAAGAGACGGCAAAGGTGGTGACAGCAAAAGAGACGGCAAAAGAGACTGCAAAAGAGATGGCAAAAGAGACGATAAAAGAGATGGCGAAAGAGACGGCAAAAGAGACGGTCAAAGAGAAGGCAAACGAGACGGCAAAAGAGACGACAATAGAGACGGAATAAGATATGGCAAAAGTGATGGCAAAGGTGATAATGGTGAAAACGTTTTCATCAATGGTTGTGTGAGGTTTTTCAAGTGTTTTGCCATATTTAAGAATGTTAATGTTGGATGTTTTTATGGTATTGCAGATTCACTATTCCCTGAAGCTAAATTATTGTTCTATCGGGAAGTTTGCGTTAGTTTGATGAAACGTTTAGTCCATATACAATGTCTGCACCAGTGTTCTTTTAGTGACGAGGCTATTCTTCGGCCCTTCTTAATGTTTTGCTAGGACAAACTTACTGACCGTGAATGTTGGACAATAAAATTAAAAATACAGAAAACTATTAAAATTCTAAAAAGGTAAGTAAACCGGTTCAACCGGTCCGGTCCGATTTCCAGTTCAATGGTTGAACCGCTCAAAACCGGCCTGTCAACCGGTTTTTTACCATTTCTGGGTCTTTGAGCGAACCGAACTGTTCAAAGTCCCGGTTCTAGTTGAACCCGGTCGAACCGGCCGGTTCGATTCGGTTTTTAAAACACTGCTCATAGGTTCTCTATGTTCTCTCACAGGTTCTCTTGTTCTCTCATAGGTTCTAACTTCTCTCTTATCTCAAACTCTAAATAGTGTCGTCGATCCTTCTTTGACCGCAAAAATCAATCCTTATTAAAATCTTCTTTCCTCCTCTTTTAATTCTCTATCGTTTTTATTTCCATTAAGCTCGATATTGCGACCTTAATCAATCTCTTTCTATTTTTCTCCTTGTATCTCTTCTTTAATTTTACTCCTGGTTTCATTTTTTTCCGCACTTTACCTTCCACAGTTCCGGACTCCCATTTTCATTTACTCGTATATTATTTTTTTGCATTCAGCCCTCGGTCTGCTTCTATTATGAATTATGTGTACATGGTTCTATAAATTATGTGTATAATGTACAGTTCAATAGTGAAGAGTTCCAATGAAAGGGTTGAGCCCTTTGGGTAGTTCCCAATGTCAATCATCTATGAACAAATGAAGATCTCTGAGTGCTCCTCACTTCCCCACTTTCTCTCGGCAGAATTTTTGTTCTTGCCTTATGGTAACTCTCTTCTATTAGGGAAATGATTGCCACAGATATTTTGAACTATCCTATTGGATTTATCTCGGCTGTCTATTTGTAAGAAATTGTTAGTGTTGGCAAAATGAATGTCCCCAACTTTCAAAAAGAAAAAAAGATGTGGATTCCAAACATTCATGATCTGTATGTGAATGATTACAATTACTTATACCTGTGTTTTAATGATCCATCTCTCTAGAGATTGTGAAAGATGTTCCATTGGAAATATTTGTTTTTGTTTCTACTCATATATCCAAAAAGTTGATCCACACTAATAGCTCCGATACGCATGTAAACGCCTCTCCTATGAAACTCTTCTACCATACTGATATTGTCGGAGGCCATAAAGCTCCATGCTGCACGAAAGAACCCTTCATTGCACCCATTAAGTCCTCGTGCTTTGTCCATTGGTACCATGGTGACTGCCCATTCAATATCTTCATTGGAGTAAGGGCTTCAAGCGCATTAGCATGTCCCAAAAGGGAACCCCTTCATTCAGTGCATCCTCCTTGTCTCTGCAGTGCAAATCTTTGCATGGGATCTCACTTAAGCATTAATAATAGATGTTCTATCAGAGGTGACTTCCCATTGACATATAGAAAGTTCACTCTGTTAGCCTGCCTCCAGGCTGATTCAATTGATTGAAAAAATGGGTATATTGTCCCTTTCTCTATACTGCTTGTACCGGCCCCGTTGCTTCCCTTTAATTCTGTCATCAGAGCATCTATTTGAGAAGAGGAGGCATGTAGCTTGTCTGCTAACTTTAGACAAAATCTTCATTTTCCCAAAAAAGTTCGACTAGAATTTTTGTGTATTTGAAAAATGATTTTTTTTCAATTTACTTTTGCTATGGTAACACTCTGTCTTATGTTGAGGTTTTCTTTCTCATACTTTGTACCAATAGATTAAAAAACATCTAGAACTTGAAGATGTGAAATGTAATAGGTCTTTGAAAGATGAACATATGGAAAACAATTGACACGAAATAATGGAAAAGTTTATCTTTGCTATTAAAGCTCATCTATCTTTTCGAAGATAAGGGAAGAGGTCTCTGATCTGGAATGCCTCTCTTTTTTGCAATTTTTTTGTATGACGTGATCTTGCTAATTTTGACTTTCACGTGTCAAGGGATGCAACTAATGGTAGAACTTAAGGAGCTAGGGGAAACTTTATGGCATTGTAAATCTGATCGCTATTTTCAGAAAAAAATGTAGCAAGCAAATTTTTAACTTTGATAAACACTAATAGCTATTGTTGTTACACGTGATAGTCTTTGGAATAGAGAGTACAACTCAAGCTCTAGAATTTAAAGCACAAAGTATATGAAAGGGAATGGGTGGTGGTTAGTGTGAAGTTTTCTTTTGTATGAGCTACTCAGATTGCTCGTGACTTGTTTCTGCCCAATTCTCTCCTTCGTATTTGTGATCTTGATCCTTTTTTGAAAGTGTCCCCTTGTTTTGCATGGGGTATTAGAAGCTTATACATTTGTACATTTCTGCACAATGCAGTCAGGTTGGCCACTGCTGAAATTCTTTTTCCCAATATTGAGCAAAGAGTTCATAAAATGTAACTAATTGGACATCTGGCCAGAATCACTGTTTTGTGTTTAAGAAATTGGATGGATACAATATACTATGATCATGTGCAAGGATGGTTGCATATCTACGGCGAACTTTCTTTTTCCTTTTTCTTTTTCTACATTTTTAGAATGTTTATGCGGATCTTTCTTTTGATGTATTTTTATATGCAGAACTTTACACATTCTCTTTGAGACCTTATTTTGCTGTAATTGTGTAGGGTTTTTCAAGTGTTTGGTCACTTTAAGAATGTTAATGTTGGATTTTTTATGGTATTGCAGATTCACTCTTCCCTGAAGCAAAATTATTGTTCTATCGGAGAGGTTGAGTTAGTTTGATGAAACTTTTAGTCTATATACAATGTCTGTGGCCGTGTTCTTTTAGTGACGAGGCTATTCTTTGGCCCATCTTAATGTTTTGCTTCGACAAAATTATTGAATGTGAATCTAGAATAACCCCACCCCCCCTACCCCTCTTTGTTGAATTCCTGGTCATGGTCAAGTCAATCTTAATATGTAGAGAGTGCAAACCACGTTTCACTAATCCTTTAATAGGGTTTATTTATGAGAATACGAAGAGAAATATTTCCGATGTGGTTGAATCACTTCTTTCTGCCTATTGTGTGACATGTTTGAGTAACATTTTGATTGAAAAGTAGACTCTGTTCCCTCCTCTCCCCCCTCCCCCCTCTCTCTCTCTCTCTCTCTCTCTCTCTCTCTCTCTCTCTCTTCTTTTTATTGCTTCAATTGAGTAAGCTTCATCTTACTAGCACCTTTTGTCAGATATTTTCCGCTTACTCAACAGGACTGGGAGGAATGGTCCCAAACCCAAAAGGTTTTTACATCAAGAAGGATACACTTTCGGTGAAGAAGAAAACATTAAGGCCATGTGCAAAAGATCTCTTTATTGTAATATTTAAACAACATTGTCAAGTATGTTTACCATCTTTGAAGTAACATTTTTTGCTTTTAATTTGGTTGATAAAAATATACAAGATGTTAAATTATCTTTGCAGTTGCTAGGTACTGTTGTTGAGTCTATTCTTCGTAATGCAACGGCTTGCATCTCAGTTAAAAAAAAAATATTTTCAAATATTGTTCTCCTAAATGCTCTTTATACTGCTATAGGACATGTGTGGTTTGATCTCTCCCAGAAATTGAACTTCAGTCCGTGGTGAGTTGTTCTTTTCTTTTAATTTTTTGCTCCTTAGTGTCTTAAAAATTGAATTGTTAGATATTTGTGGCAAAAGAGATGGAAAAAGAGACGGAAAAAGAGACAGAAAAAGAGACAGAAAAAGAGACGGCAAAAGTGACGGCAAAAGAATCGGCAAAAGAGACAGCAAAAAGGACAGCAAAAGAGACGGCAAATATGTTCACCTTCCTTGAAGTCACTTTTTTTTGCTTTTAATTTGGTTGATAAAAATATACAAGATATTATATTATATTTCCAGTTGCTAGGCACTGTTGTTGAGTCTATTCTACGTAATGCAACGACTTGCGCCTCAGTTAAAAAACATTTTGAAATATTGTTCTTCGGAATGCTGTTTATACTGCTATAGGATATGTGTGGTTTGATCTTGCCCGAAAATTGAACTTCAGTCAGTGGTGAGTTCTTCTTTGCTTTTAATATTTTGCTCCTAGGTGTCTTAAAAACTGAATTGTTAGATATTTGTGGCAAAAGAGACAGCAAAAGAGACGGAAAAAAAAAACGACAAAAGAGACGGCAGAAGTGACGGGAAAAGAGACGGGAAAAGAGACGGGAAAAGAGATGGCAAAAGAGACAGGAAAAGAGATGACAAAAGTGACGACAAAAGTGATGGCAAAAGAGATGGCAAAAGAGACGGCAAAAGAGACGTCAAAAAGACGGCAAAAAAGACGGCAAAAGAGATGGCAAAAGAGACGACAAAAGAGACGGCAAAAGAGACAACAAAAGAGACGGCAAAAGAGACGGTAAAAGAGACGGCAAAAGAGACGGCAAAAGAGACGGAAAAAGAGACAACAAAAGAGAAGGCCAAAGATGGGGCCAAGGAGAGGGCCAAAGAGAGGGCCAAGGAGAGGGCCAAAGAGAGGGCCAAGGAGAGGGCCAAGAGAGGGCCAAGGAGAGGGCCAAGGAGAGGGCCAAGGAGAGGGCCAAGGAGAGGGCCAACGAGAGGGCCAAAGAGAGGGCCAACGAGAGGGCCAAAGAGAGGGCCAAAGAGAGGGCCAAAGAGAGGGCCAAAGAGAGGGCCAAAGAGAGGGCCAAAGAGAGGGCCAAAGAGAGGGCCAAAGAGAGGGCCAAAGAGAGGGCCAAAGAGAGGGCCAAAGAGAGGGCCAAAGAGAGGGCCAAAGAGAGGGCCAAAGAGAGGGCCAAAGAGAGGGCCAAAGTGGCTGCAAAAGTGATGGCAAAAGAGACGGCAAAAGAGACAGCAAAAAAGAAGACAAAAAACATTGGCAAAAGAGACGACAAAAGAGACGGCAAAAGAGACGGCAAAAGAGACGGCAAAAGAGACTGCAAAAGAGACGGCAATAGAGACAACAATAGAGATGGCAATAGAGACGGGAAAAGAGACAGCAAAAGAGACGGAAAAAGAGACGACAAAAGGGACGGCAAAAGCGACGTCAAAAGAGACGGCAAAAGAGACGGCAAAAGTAACTGCAAAACACACGGCAAAAGAGACGGCAAAAGAGACGGAAAAGAGACGACAAGAGAGACGGCAAAAGAGATAGCAAAAGAGACGGAAAAAGAGACGGGAAAAGAGACGACAAAAGAGATAATTGTGAAAACTTTTCCTTCTATGGTTGTGTGTGGTATTTAAGGTGTTTGGGCACTTTAAGAATGTTAATGTTGGATGTTTTTATGGTATTACAGATTCACTTTTCCCTGAAGCTAAATTATTGTTCTATTGGGGAGATTGTGTTAGTTTGATAAAACGTTTAGTCCATATACAATCTCTGCTCCCGTGTTCTTTTAGTGACGGGGCTATTCTTCGGCTCATCTTAATGTTTTGCTTGGACAAATTTATTGAATGTGAATGTAGGATAAACCCCCCTATGAGCAAGTCTTCGTTGAATTGACGATCATGGTCAAATCAAACTAATATGTGGAGGTGTAAACCACATTTCACCAACTTTAAAAAGGTTTATTTATGAAAATACTAAGAAAAATATTTCTGATGTGGTTGAATCACTTCTTTCCATGATTGTGTAACATGTTTGAGTAAAATTTTGATTGAAAGGTAGCCTCTGTTTACTCTTCTCTCTCTCCTCCTCTCTCTCTCTCTCTCTCTCTCTCTCTCTCTCTCTCTCTATTTTTTATTGCTTCAATTGAGTAATGCTTCATCTTACTGGCTTTTGTTGTCGATATTTTCCTCTTACTCAACAGGACTGGGAGGAATGGTCCCAAAACCCGGAGGTTTTACCTCAAGTATGATACTCTTTCGCTGAGGAAGAAAACACTGAGGCAATGTGCAGAAGATCTCTTTATTGTAATATTTAAACAACATAGTCAAGTATGTTCACCTTCCTTGAAGTCAGTTTTTTTTTCTTATAATGTGGTTGATAAAAATATACATGATGTTATATTATCTTTGTAGTTGCTAGGTACTGTTGTTGAGTTCATTCTTCGTAATGCAACAACTGGCGTCTCAGCAAAAAAAAAAAACTTTTGAAATATTGTTCTCTGGAATGCTGTTTATAATGCTATAGGATATGTGTGGTTTGTTCTCTCCTAGAAAAAATTGAACTTCAGTCAGTGGTGAGTTGTTTTTTTTTTTAATATTTTGCTCCTTAGTGTCATTAAATTTGGATTGTTGGATATTTGAGGCAAAAGAGACGGGAAAAGAGACGGCAAAAGAGTCGGACGGTAAAAGAGAGGGACGACAAAATAGACGAACGACAAAAGAGACGAACGACAAAAGAGACGGCAAAAGAAACGGCAAAGGTGACGGCAAAGGTGACGGCAAAAGAGACGACAAAAGAGACTGTAAAATAGACGGCAAAAGAGACGGCAAAGGTGACGGCAAAAGAGACGGCAAAAGAGACGGCAAAAGAGACGGCAAAAAAGATGGCAAAAGAGACGACAAAAGAGATGGCGAAAGAGACGGGAAAAGAGACGGCTAAAGAGAAGGCAAAAGAGACGGCAAAGAGACGGTAAAAGAGTGGGACGGTAAAAGAAAGGAACGACAAAAGAGACGAACGATAAAAGAGACGGCAAAAGAGATGGCAAAAGAGACGATAAAATAGATGGCAAGGCGACGACAAAAGAGATAGCAAAAGAGATGGCAAGGTGACGACAAAAGAGATAGCAAAAGAGATGGCAAAAGAGACAGCAAAAGAGACGGCAAAAGAGATGGCAAAGGTGACGGCAAAAGAGACGGCAAAGGTGACAGCAAAAGAGACGGCAAAAGAGACTGCAAAAGAGATGGCAAAAGAGACGACAAAAGAGATGGCGAAAGAGACGGCAAAAGAGACGGTCAAAGAGAAGGCAAACGAGACGGCAAAAGAGACGACAATAGAGACGGAATAAGATATGGCAAAAGTGATGGCAAAGGTGATAATGGTGAAAACGTTTTCATCAATGGTTGTGTGAGGTTTTTCAAGTGTTTTGCCATATTTAAGAATGTTAATGTTGGATGTTTTTATGGTATTGCAGATTCACTATTCCCTGAAGCTAAATTATTGTTCTATCGGGAAGTTTGCGTTAGTTTGATGAAACGTTTAGTCCATATACAATGTCTGCACCAGTGTTCTTTTAGTGACGAGGCTATTCTTCGGCCCTTCTTAATGTTTTGCTAGGACAAACTTACTGACCGTGAATGTTGGACAACCTCCCCTATATTTCTGCCCATCTATAAACAAAAGTCTACCTATGGTGGAAGAGGCCGTGGGGGCTCTAACCCCGGTTGTGGTCACAATGGAGGTCACGGCCAAAGCCCAAGTCTGCATGACGGAACTGAGAACACTGCTCCCCCACATGTAAGATCTGTCAGAAATTCAAACACTTTTGCAGTATAGTGCAGAAACCGTTTCAATTTATCTTATTAGTCACTTGTGACGCCTCAAGTGGACAATATGAAGGGCTCGACTTGGTATACTAATTCTGGTGCTTCTCATCGCATTGCTTCCAATGCTTCATTTTTCACATACGATGCACACTTCACATGCTCGGATCAAGTCCTCGACAACGATTTAGGTTTGACTATTTTCTCGTTTGGTAATCATCGGTTAAACATTTCTTTGACCTTCTGTGATGTACTATGTGACCTTTCGTCCCTTAAGAATTCTCACTCAATTTCTCATTTAACATCTGACTATAATTGCACTATTACTTTTGATTCTAATGGTTTTCATGTGTAGGACGCCATCATAGGCTATGCTGCATCTATTTCGTGTTTGCTTTCAATCGTCTCTGTGTTTCATTTTGGCATCACTATGTATTTCATATTTTGAATATTGAAATTTTTTAAGTTAATAAAATTGCATCATGTAATGCTTGTTGTGTGTCCAAATCTATTACTTTACCATTCTCTGCTGCTACTTTTTTACCTCCAACTTCTTTACATAATATTTATGTTGATGTTTGGGGGCCATGTCCGATTACATCTTTTGATGGCATCAAGTTCTATGTATCGTTTATTGATTAATATAACATATTCACTTTGGTTTATTTTCTACACACGAAATCTGAAGTTTACTTAGCATTTGTTCAATTCAAAAATTTTGTTGAAAAGTTTTTTCCTAAAAAATTAAATATTTTCAGTATGATGGAGGAACCAAATTTGTCAATCATAAAATTTAAACATCTTTTTGTAGCATCCGATATTCACTACAAGATTTTGTGTCCTTACATCCCTGGGTAGAATGGCATGGCTAAGCACGTTGCTTGTGCAAGCATGACCGTTCCACGACAATTGCAAGCTTTAATGGAGGACGACACAGAGAAACCATGTTTTCTCTGCACCATCAGCAGGAGGTTAGGGTCTTGCGGTTCGGTCCAATTCGTCTGTGGTAAAATAAAAAAAGAGTTTTCACACAAAAGACCAGGTTCAAGGCTTTATTAAAGTTTGTTTTGAATCAAATTTGGATATAGACAGAATAAAATATTTGCCATTTTATGGTATATTCTCAGAATCATTTTAATTTGACTAAATCTTCAGTAATGCAATATATTTATTGATGTGTTTGGTTAAATGCATTTGTGGTTTATTAGGATGAATTATTAAATAACAAAAAGAAGCACTTACAGAAGTTGAAAAAAATCTACTAATCTAAAACAAAGTTATTTCACTTGGCTGAACTGCTGCATTTGTGAATGAATCGAGTTTTGCTTTATGTACACATAACCCTAATAGGTTAATATCTTTTCGCTTCCTCGCTCAAAGAATATTACAAAGGATTTTTGGTTCAAAAATTTCTATCGTAGTCAAAGAAAATAGAAGTTTGATTAGAAATAAATTTTAAACGTAGTTCGGTTAAAAATAAATTATAATCGTAGTTTGGTTAAAAATAAATTATAATCGTAGTTCGGTTAAAAATAAATTATACTCGTTCTTATTATTTTTTAAAACATATATATTGTTGTTGTACATAAAAGGTTCTTTTTTTATCTTAATTTATATTTTTAAATACAAAAAACTGCTCCACTTCTGGCCGTCTGGCCATTTAACCAGCGACCACTGGATTATTTTATCATATTTGGCCAATATGCCCTATTAATTGCCCTTGACATCTTTGTTCTTTCAACCGGATCGGATTTTCGTGACACTAATTGGGTTCCGGATCTGAGCACCGTGGTGCTAAACCTAAGACCTGTCTACGACAGTTGGAGCCAGAAAAACTTGACGGGTACGATTAGATTGATCGCACTCCATCCAACTTGCGTATATAAATATTTTTTTCTCTCTAATCACTCCATTCTTCCCCGCAACACCGAGAGCAGAGGTCTGAATTCTCGCCGGGTATATGGCAAAGCTAGGTGTTCCTCACCCTCGCTCTAGTCCCTCCTCAAGACGATTCCCTCCTCGCCGATTCCCTCCTCGCTCGATTCCTCTCACCCGCTCGATTCCTCTCCCCCGCTCGATTCCTCTCCCCCGCTCGCTTCCTCTCCCGGCTCGCCTTCCTCTCCCCGCTCCTTCCTCTCCCCGTTCGCTTCCTCTCCCCGCCGCTTCCTCTCCCCCGCTCGTTTCCTCTCCCCCGCTCGCTTCCTCTCCCCCGCTCGCTTCCTCTCCCCCGCTCGCTTCCTCTCCCCCGCTCGCTTCCTCTCCCCGCTCCCGCCTCTCCCCGCTTGCTTCCTCTCCCCGCTCGCTTCCCCTCTCCCCGCTCGCTTCCCTTGTCCCTCGCGCCTTGTCCCTCGCCCCTCTCCCTCGCTTCCCCTCTCCCTCGCTTCCCCTCTCCCCTCCCTCTCCCTCGCTTCCCCTCTCCCTCCTCCCCTCTCCCCTCGCTTCTCTTGTTCTCTCATAGGTTCTAACTTCTCTCTTATCTCAAACACTAAATTGTGTCGTCGATCCTTCTTTGACAGCAAAATTCAATCCTAATTAAAATCTTCTTTCCTCTATTTTAATTTTCTATCGTTTTTTAATTCCATTAAGCTTGATATTGCGACCTTAATCAATCTTTTTCTACTTTTCTCCCTGTATCTCTTCTTAAATTTTACTTCTGGTTTCATTTTTTCCTGTACTTTTCCTTCCACAGTTCCGGACTCCCTCTTTCATCTGAAAAGCCATCACACTCTCATTCCCAGACGCCAACAGAGTCTTGTCAATTCTTTGAGAGGAGGAAAGAAGATTTTAATTAGGATTGAATTTTGCGGTGAAAGAAGATTTTAATTAGGATTGAATTTTGCGGTGAAAGAAGATTTTAATTAGGATTGAATTTTGCGGTGAAAGAAGATTTTAATTAGGATTGAATTTTGCGGTGAAAGAAGATTTTAATTTGGATTGAATTTTGCGGTGAAAGAAGATTTTAATTAGGATAGAATTTTGCGGTGAAAGAAGGATCGACAACACCATCAGCCGGAGGTTAGGGTCTTGCGGTTTGGTCCAATTCGTTTGTGGTTAAATAAAAAAAGAGTTTTCACACTAAAGACCAGGCTCAAGGTTTTATTAAAGTTTGATTTGGATCAAATTTGGAAATAGACAATAAAATATTTGCCATTTTATGGTATATTCTCAAAATCATTTTAATTTGACTAAATCTTCAGTAATGTAATACATTCCAAAGAGAATCAGAGACATTCCGTAGATAGAGATAGACAGAGAGTAACATTCCATACCCTAGAGAAACAGAGACATTCTTAAGAAAGAGAAGCATTCCATAGAAAGAGAAAGATATTCTATAAAATGAAAGACACATTCCATAGAGAGAGAGAGACATTCACAGAGAGTGAGACATTCCACAGAGAGAGAGAGAGAGAGACATTCCACTGAGAGAGAGAGAGAGAGAGAGATGTTCCATAGGGAGAGAAAAAGTTATAACATAGAAAGAAAGACACATTCCATAGAAAAAGTCATTCCATAGAGACAGACATTCCATAGAGAGAGAGAGAGAGACATTCCATAGAGAGAGAGAGAGACATTCCATAGAGAGAGAGAGAGATTCCATAGAGAGAGATACACTCCATAGAGAGAGAAATTGCATTGAAAGAGAGACATTCCATTGAGAGAGAGACACACATTCCATAGATAGAGAGAGAGAGATTCCATAGAGAGATACACTCCATAGAGAGAGAAATTGCATTGAAAGAGAGACATTCCATTGAGAGAGAGAGACACATTCCATAGATAGAGAGAGAGAGATTCCATAAAGAGATACACTCCATAGAGAGAGAAATTGCATTGAAAGAGAGACATTCCATTGAGAGAGAGAGACACATTCCACAGAAAGAGAGAGACATTCCATAGCGAGAGAGTGACATTCCAAAGAATGAGAGAGACATTCCATAGAGAGAGCGACATTCCATAGAGAGAGAGAGACATTCAATAGAAAGAGACATTCCATAGAGAGAGGCACATTTTGTAGCGAGAGAGAGACATTCCATGGAGAGAGTGTGACATTCCATAGAACGAGAGGAATATTCCACAAAGAGAGAGAGATAGAGAGAGAGAGAGATTCCATGGAGAGAGTGACATTCCCTACCATAGAGAAACAGAGACGTTCCTAAGAATCAGAGAGGCATTCCATAGAATGAGAAAGATATTCCATAGAATGAGAGAAATTCCACAGAGAGACAAACATTGAACTGAGAGAGAGATGTTCCATAGAGAGAGAAAAACTCATTCCATAGAGAGAAAGAGACATTCAATAGAAAAAGTCATTCCATAGAGAGAGAGACACATTCCATACCCTAGAGAGAGTGACATTCCATTCCGTAGAGAGAGATATTCCATAGAGAGAGACAGAGACAATCGATAGAGAGAGAGACTTTCCATAGAGAGAGAAACTTTCCATAGAGAGATAGACTAACCATTGACAGAGAGACATTCCACTGAGAGAGAGACACATTCTATAAAAAGAGAGACATTAAAGAGCGAGAAATTGATATAGAGAGAGAGAGACAGAGAGTGACATTCCATAGAAATAGAGAGAGAGAGAGAGAGAGAGAGAGAGAGAGAGAGAGAGAGAGAGAGAGAGATAGAGAGACAGAGAGACAGAGAGTGACATTCCATAGAAATAGAGAGAGAGAGACATTTCATAGAGAGAGAGAGAGAGATAGAGACAGAGAGTGACATTCCATAGAAATAGAGAAGGAGAGAGAGAGACAGTTCATAGAGAGAGAGAGACATTCCGTAGAGATAGAGAGAGATACATTACATAGAGAGAGAGAGATACATTCCATAGAGATAGATATTCCATAGAGAGACATTCCATAGAGATAGATATTCCATAGAGAGACATTCCAAATATATATATAGAGAGAGAGAGACATTCCAAAGAGAGAGAGTCATTCCACTGAGAGAGAGAGACCTTCCATAGAGAGAAAGGCATTCCATTGAGAGAGACACATTCTATAGAAAGAGAGACATTTCAGAGCGAGAGAGTAATGGAGAGAGAGAGAGAGAGAGAGAGAGAGAGAGAGAGAGAGAGGCAAGATTCCATAGATATAGAGAGAAACATTTTATAGATAGAGGGAGAGAGAGAAACATTCCATTGAGATACATTCCATAGAGAGAAATGCCATAGAGAGTGACATTCCATAGAGGGAGACACATTCAATAGAAAGAGATTCCATAGCGTGAGAGTGACATTCCTTAGAATTAGAGAGATTCCAAAGAGATAGCGAGAGATATTCGATAGAGATAGCGAGAGACATTCTGTAGAGAGAGAGAGAGACATTCAATACAGAGAAAGTGACATTACATAGAGAGAGACAATCCATAGAAATAGAGAGACATTCCATAGAGAGAGTGGCATTCCATAGAGAGAGTGGCATTCCATAGAATGAGAGAGACATTCCAGAGAGAGAGAGACATTACAAAGGGAGAGACAATCCATAGAAATAGAGAGACATTCCATAGAGAGAGTGGCATTCCATAGAGAGAGTGGCATTCCATAGAATGAGAGAGACATTCCAGAGAGAGAGAGAGACATTACAAAGGAGAGAGAGAGAGACATTCTATTCAGAGAGAGAGAGAGAGAGCAAGACATTCCATACCGAGAGAGAGAGATACATTCCATACAGAGAGACAGAGTGACATTCCATAGAGAGAGAGATATTCCATAGAGAGAGAGATACATTCCATAGAGATAGAGAGAGATACATTCCATAGAGAGACATTCCATAGAGAGAGAGACATTCCATAGAGAGAGAGACATTCAATAGAGAGAGAGACATTCCATAGAGAGAGACAGAGACATTCCATTGAGAGAGAGAGAGAGAGAGAGAGAGAGAGAGAGACATTCCTGTTAGATTTTGTGAAGGAAGATAGAAGAGAGAAAAGTGAAGAGATTGAAAGAAAGGGAAGAGAGAAGGAGAGAAAGAGGTTGTAAGGTCTTTATGACCTACAACCCTAAAACATGTATTAATAGAATCCGAAAATACAAAATTACAATGATGCCATCTATGACTTGAGGAGCAAGTAAACTAAACAATATAAATATAATAACTAACTGAATTTTTGTAAAATTACTAAACTACACCTGACTCTTTACACTCCCCCTCAAGCTGGAGAATAGATATCATGAAGGCCCAACTAGAGAGAAGATATTCAAATTCCTTCCATCCAAGACCTTTAGTGAGCAAATCAACTAGTTGGTCTTTAGTGTTAACTTGTAGAGTGTGCGCGAATCCCGAGGCAAAAAAACTGCTGCAGTAGAAATAGCGGTCGCAAAAAGAGGGGTTTTATGAACCCAACAGTAGCAAAATAACGCCTTCTCGGAGCAGCACCAAGTGTGTAGCACACTTGAACAAAAGTATTAGCGATCACCTTTTTCGTAGCAGGGCAGCAGTGACGCTAGCAGTACGAGTCCAATGACTCAGCAGTACGAGTCCAATGACTCAGCAGTACGAGTCCAATGACTCAGCAGTACTAGTCCAACGACTCAGCAGTACGAGTCCAAAGACTCAAAAGTACGAATACAAAGACTCAGCAGTACGAGTCTAACAACCCAGCAATACGAGACCAACGACTCAGCAGTACGAGTCCAACGACTCAGCAGTACGAGTCCAACGACTCATCCAATACGAGTCCAACGACTCAGCAATACGAGCCCAACGACTCAGCAGTACAAGTCCAACGACTCAACAGTAGCAGGAAAACCCTTTTTAAGGGCAGTAGGTTGTGCATCTAGCACTTAGACTTGAATTTAGACTATTCGCCTCCCGACAATGGTAGAAAAAAAATATTGAACCTTTAGCTTCCGCTCACACAACAGATAACGTCAGCAGCAGCAGCTCCAATAGCAGCACGAGTTAGAGCTCAGAAACACCAGAAAACCTTTCCTAATTCAGAAAAAAACCAATGGAACGGTTCCCGAAGCCATGTAAAACACGTGAGTTTTACGTACCTAGAAGCTCTGAAACACATTCAAAATTACTAGTGACTAGAAGTGGCAAACTTTTGCAGCTCAAAGACAGTTTTTTGGTTTGGCATGAATCCAGAGGCAGTGTAAAAATTTGATATTTTAATAACAATAGTAGTAGCCGTCGCAAATACATGGTCCTACGAACCTAGCAACAACAAAGGAACTCCTTTTAGGAGTAAATCCATACTCAGAACACTTCAATGAGTAGTAGATGCCATTATCAAGTGATAATGCTCTGATACCATGTTAGATTTTGTGAAGGAATATAGAAGATGAGAGAAAAGTGAAGAGATAGAAAGAAGGGGAAGAGAGAAGGAGAGAAAGAGGTTGTAAGGTCTTCATGACATACAACCCTAAAACATGTATTAATAGAATCCGAAAATACAAAATTACAATGATGCTATTCATGGCTTGAGGAACAAGTAAACTAAACAATAAACATATAAAACTAACTGAATTTTAGTAAAATTACTAAACTACGCCTGACTCTCAATAATTCCATTGAAAGAGAGACATTCCAGAGCAAGAAAGTGACATTCCATAGAATGAGTGACACATGCCATTGAGAGAGAGAGGACATTCCATAGAGAGAGAAAAACATTCCACAGAGAGAGAGAGAGAGAGAGAGATATTCCGTAGAGAGAGAGGGAGAGACGTTCCACATAGAGAGAGTGAGAGATATAGAGAGGATCCATAGTGAGAGAGAGCAACATTCCATAGAGAGAGACATTCAATAGAGAGAGACATTCCAGAGAGAGAGAGAGATTCTAGAGAGAGACATTCCTTAGAGAAAGAGTGACATTCCATAGAATGAGAGGAACATTCTATAGAGAGAGAAACATTCCACTGAGAGAGAGAGAGAGAGAGAGAGAGAGAGAGAGAGAAAGAGAGACATTCCATAGAGAGAGAGAGAGATATTCCGTACAGAGAGAGTGACATTCCATAGAGAGTCAGAGACATTCCAAAGAGAAACAAAGACATTCCATAGATAGAGATAGACAGAGAGTAACATTCCATACCCTAGAGAAATAGAGACAATCCTAAGAATGAGAGAGGCATTCCATATAATCAGAAAGATATTCCATAGAATGAGAGAGACATTCCTTAGAGAGAGACATTCCATTGAGAGAGAGATGTTCCATAGAGAGACAACAAATTATTTCATAGAGAGAAAGAGACATTCCATAGAAAAAGTCATTTCGTAGAGAGAGAGAGAGAGAGAGAGAGAGAGAGAGAGAGAGACATTTCATTGAGAGAGAGAGAGAGATTGAGAGAGAGAGAGAGAGTAAGAGAGTGAGAGAGAGAGAGTGAGAGAGACAATCCATAGAGAGAGAAAAAGAGTGAGAGAGGCATTCCATAGAGAGATACACTCCATAGAGAGAAATTCTATTGAGAGAGAGACCTTCCATTGAGAGAGAGAGAGAGAGACAGAAAAGAGAGAGACATTCCATAGCGAGAGAGTGACATTCCATAAAATGAGAGAGACATTCCACTTGGAGAGAGAGATAAGATAGAGAGACATCCATAGAGGGAGACAGAGAGATTAAATAGAGAGAGAGAGATGGAGACATTCCAAAGAGAGAGATGGAGACATTCCAAAGAGAGAGAGAGACATTCCAAAGAAATAGAGAGACATTACATAGAGAGAGAGTGACATAACGAGAGAGAGAGAGAGGGAGTGACATTCCAGAGAGAGAGAGAGACATTCCATAGAGAGATAGAGAGAATCCATATAGAGAGAGACATTCAATAGAGAGAGAGAGAGATTCCATAGAGAAAGACAGAGACATTCCATTAAGAGAGAGAGACATTCAAGAGCAGGAAAGTGACATTTCGTAGAATGAGAGATAATTGCCACTCAGAGAGAGAGAGACATTCCATAGAGTCAGAGAGACATTCCACAGAGAAAGAGAGAGAGAAAGAGAGAGAGAGAGAGAGAGAGAGAGAGAGAGAGAGAGAGAGAGAGAGAGAGAGAGAGAGAGACATTCAATAGAAAGAGACATTCCATAGAGAGAGAGACATTCTATAGAGAGAGAGAGTGACATATATTCCTTAGAATGAGAGGAACATTCCACAGAGAGAGAGAGAGACATTCCATAGTGAGAGAGAGAAATATTCCATACAAAGAGACTCACGTTCCATAGAGAGTCAGAGACATTCCAAAGAGAATAAGAGACATTCCAAAGAGGATTAGAGACATTCCATTGATAGAGATAGACAGAGAGTAACATTCCATACCGTAGAGAAACAAAGACATTTCAAAGAATGAGAAAGGCATTCCATAGAATGAGAGACATTCCACTGAGAGAGACGCTCCATTGAGAGAGAAAATATTATTTCATAGAGAGAAAAAGACCTTCCATAGACAAAGTCATTCCAGAGAGAGAGAGAGAGAGAGAGAGAGTGAGAGTGAGAGAGACATTACATAGAGAGAGAAATAGAGAGAGAGAGAGAGAGAGAGAGACATTCCATAGAGAGTTACACTCCATTGAGAGAGACATTACATAGAGAGAGAAATAGAGAGAGAGAGAGAGAGTGAGAGAGACATTCCATAGAGAGTTACACTCCATAGAGAGATAAATTCCAATGAGAGAGAGACATTCCATTGGGAGAGAGAGAGACACATTCCATAGAAAGAGAGAGACATTCCATAGCGAGAGAGTGACATTCCATAGAATGAGAGAGACATTACACTGAGAGAGAGAGACATTAAATAGAGAGAGAGAGAGACATTAAATAGAGAGAGAGAGAGAGAGAGAGAGAGAGACATTCCATAGAAATAGAGCGACATTACATTGTGAAAACAGAGATAGAGAGTGACTTTCCATAGAGAGAGAGAAAGAGAGAGAGTGACATTCCAAAGAGAAAGAAAGAGAGAGTGAGAGAGAGAGAGGAGAGAGAGAGAGTGAGACATTCCATAGAGAGAGTGAGACATTCCATAGAGAGAGACAAAGATATTCCATTCAGAGAGAGAATGATTCCATTGAAAGAGAGACATTCCAGAGCAAGAAAGTGACATTCCATAGAATGAGAGACATGCCACTGAGAGAGAGATATTCCATAGAGAGAGAGAGAGAGACATCCCACAGAGAGAGAGAGAGAGGCATCCCACAGAGAGAGAGAGAGAGAGAGAGATATTCCGCAGTGATAGAGGGAGAGACATTCCACTGAGAAAGAGAGAGAGAGAGAGCGACATTCCATAGAGAGAGAGACATTCAATAGAAAGAGACATTCCATCGAGAGAGAGACATTCTAGAGAGAGAGAGAGACAGTCCATAGAGAGAGTGACATTCCATAGAATGAGAGGAACATTCCAAAGAGAGAGAGAGACATTCCACACAGAGAGTGAGGGAGCGATATTCCATAGAGAGAGAGATATTCCGTACAGAGAGAGTGACATTCCATAGAGTCAGAGACATTCCATAGAGAATCAAAGACATTCAATAGATAGAGATAGACAGAGAGTGACATTCCATACCCTAGAGAAACAGAGACATTCCACCGAGAGAGAGAGAGAGAGAGAGAGAGAGACGATCCATAGAGAGAAAAAGTTATTCGATAGAGAGAAAGAAACATTCCGTAGAAAATGTCATTCGATAGAGACCGAGAGACATTCAAAAGAGAGAGAGAGAGACATTCCATAGAGAGAGAGAGAGAGAGACATTCCATAGAGAGAGAGAGACATTCCATAGAGAGAGAGAGAGAGACAGACATTCCATAGAGAGAGAGAGAGACATTCCATAGAGAGAGAGAGATACATTCCATAGAGAGATACACTCCAGAGAGAGAGAAATTCCATTGAGAGAGAGAGACACATTTCATAGAAAGAGGGAGACATTCCATAGCAAGAGAGTGACATTCCATAGCATTAGAGAGACATTCCACTGAGAGAGAGAGACATTTCATAGAGGGAGACAGAGGCATTAAAACAGAGAGAGAGAGAGGGGAGACATTCCAAAGAGAGAGAGAGAGAGAAGAGAGAGAGAGATGCATTCCAAAGAGAGAGACATTCCATAGAAATAGAGATTACATAGAGAGAGAGTGACTTTACATAGAGAGACAGAGAGAGTGACATTCCATAGAGAGAGACTATATGGAGTGCCACGCTTGGTAGGATTCTTATCAAAGATGGATAACAAAGAAAGGGCATGAATCTGCCATAGACCTACTCTGCCTACTATGCAATGGTAATGAAAAATTAGTAAGTCACCCATTACTCCATCACCCCTTTGGTGTGAATTTATAGAATCATTTGACATACAAATACGGAACCCTTCAATTTTGATAAATATGGTGGAAATCTATCGAGCAGTGAGGTTACCAAGATTCTATGGAAGTGTGTTTGGCCACGATTCTGTGGAGTATATGTGAAGAGAGAAATTTTAAAATATTTTAGGACAAAGAAAGAACATGGTCCCTAGTGGTGAAGAGCATCAAAAACAGAATCATAATGTGGCTAGGCAACATGGAGGAATTTTAAGGATGGGTGATTTATTACATAGCTCTTGGAAATTCATGGCTAATATGCATGGCCCCCCATCATCTCCAAGAGGTCATCTCCGTGTTGTTTATGGGTTCCATTTTTATCAGTGTTAGGATCAATAACAGCAATTGCCTCCATCATCAGCATTAAGGATTAAAATGGACCTAAGAACTGATGGATGAGTATGAAGGGAAGGACTAAATTATGAAAATTTTGATCAATGAGGACTTAGGAAAGAATTAGAACAACGATGACAATGATAATGATGATGAGGAAGAAAAGGAGTAATAACAACATATGATGCAAGGTGTTCTGAAACCAGTCAGGAGGCTAACTATAATTGCAATTTTCATTACTGAAAAAAGGCAAAAGATGGCTCCATAAGTTAGTATCTCCATGTTGAAAACAATTTGAACAATGTCACACAAAAGACTGCAATTAATCTCTGAATGCAGAACACATATGTACAAGCTTGATCACGAGAATATAATACTTTCATTATTGTCTGGGAAATATGCAACCAGTTCTTCAAGGAACTGTAGAGCTATATCAGAAATGTGCCTTGTGATTGCAAAAAATATAACGCCTTTTAAAGATAATACCTTATTTATGCACTCCGGATGGTACAAATGCTTGCACGAAAGCACATCAAGGTATTCATCATCCTCATATTCCAGCCGAAAAATAAGACCTGTATTGTGAGATAGAGAATTAATTCTGGCATCAGCATAACTAAAACAAACTGAAGTAGAAGCAGAGGGGTGTGCATACTAGTCAGTGTTCCCATCTTAAGTAACTTTATATGTTACAGAAGGTAAAGCAGCAATTGTTTTTGCAGATAGTCCTCTGCTCTCGGTTCCTACTACATCCCCGAGAGCAAGCAATTCCTGAAATGCAGATGCTTTTTCATTAATTAATTCTTATGGAAGCTTACATGGATCTCACTTACTGTTCATTTTTACCTCATATATATGACAAGTCGTCTGGGTCAACTTCCAGCCATGCATCCTTAGGAGAGACGTGCAAGACTATGAGAAATTGCAATAGGACTTGAGAGAAGATATTTCTGGACGAATTTGGCTATATTATAATCATGGGGATTCAATCCCTCTTAGTAATCATCAAGCACAAGATGAAATTTCAAAAAATTGCAAGAAAGAACTACAATATACACTGAAATCCTTGTTGATGTTCTCTGACCACCATCTGATCCATCTTTAATTTTACTAATCAAGTGTGCAAAATTATGGAGACAAAGATGCTCTACCATACAAGGTCCACAGTAGCATACAACTTCACATAACTCTCACTCTAAAAAGGACAATTCCAATCAATCCAAAATCCAACATGTTTTCATAGTGGATTCTTTTCTAAGAGCCCAGTCTTCTACGACAAAACTCTGATACTTTTGAGTACTCTACAAGGACACTTCAAGACTAGAAGAAGCAAAGTCGACAAAATTATTTATACCAAAACTGTCCAAGGCCAATAGTGTAAAACCCCAGAATAGGTTTACGAACATGGCTAAGAACTAAATACTTTAAGAGAAACCAACTTTTCTAATGGTTTTAAATAGGCATGCCAAAACCTAATTCGCTCTTGGAGTAATCAGCTCTAAAACACTAGGAGACTGTCCCAGGATGAATGTGATCCAGGTTATTAAAAATGGCTTGTCGTCCTGTGAAAAAGTCATGGTAGAAGAAGATAAGACCGATAGATGCTACGCTGCTTCATGTTCCATCTATGTTTCATAAAACTGATATTACATTACATGTAGGTGATATTGAATCGTTGTTGGTGTCAACTCGATTGCAGTTGGCTGAAACGGTATTATGGTCCAAGATTATCGTTCTAAAGTTGAAGTAATGAGGCTTATGTTCCGTAATTGGCGGAGTAGATTCACTAAAAGTAAGAACGACTAGTGTTGTCATTCTGTCTTTTTCTCTTTATGAAAGTTGTGAAGGTACTGCTCAGAACAGAAAAAAGAAAAGCGAGAAAAGGGTCGATGACACCGTGAAGGTACTGTCTAGAAATTTCTGGCCGGCCTTTCTTTGCTTTTGATTCAGTCGATCTGAGATGATGGAACGGTTGCTTAACTTAAGGATTCAGTCGTACCTGTGTAAGTACATGTGGGCGATTAAGGAGAGTGTCTCGTGTGGTCTTCCCTTGATTCCTAGATGCATGATTGAAAAGGTGATGGTTTATAAAAAGTGTTGCACTGATTTGTTGTAGTGGTAGTTTAGATTTTTACAAGTAAATAAGTTTCATTCACCTCAAAGATCAGTCCATGTTAGACTTTAGGTTTAATAAATAACAAAATACATCATGAAAAAGACATAATATTTTCCATAGGATCCATATTGCATAAATATTGTACAAATATGATCGTATTGAAATAAGAAAGATAACGTGAGCGTACATTTCATCTTGGAATAGTAATTGAATTGAAGTAGTGCACAACCAAACTTTTCGAATATGTTTTTACAAGTGATAAGCTTTCTTCCCTTCAGCCAGACTGGGTGTGCATTAAACCGTAGCCTCATAAGACCATAGAAGGATTTTATAGATTCCCATGGGTACTTCAGAGAGATACAACTATTGCACTACTAAAAACCGCCCTTTCACCGGCAGTTTTTAATAAATAACCGCCGGTGTAAAGTTTATATACCTGGCGGTTATTAAAAACCCCGCTAAAAACATGGGGTTTAATTTCATCTAGTACAGATATCTGTACCGGCAAAATAGTTAATAACCGCCGGTACAGATTTCTGTACCGGCGATTCTGTTAAAATGGCCGGTATGTACCGGTGATTTAATAAATCAGAACAATCCCCCCCCCGACTTAATTTCCCGAACTTTCTTCTGCTCCCTTCTCCGGCGGCATTCCTCCCTCTCTGCTCCCTTCTCTCCGAGGCATTCATCCCTCTCCCATTCACTTCTCTCCCTAGGTCAGCTCCTGCGCGACACAGCTCTCCCCGGCCGTGCTCTCCCGGCGGCATTCCTCCCTCTCCCGCTCCCTTCTCTCCCGAGCTCGGCTCCCGTGCGACATTGCTCTCCCGACCGTTGCCGGCCCTGCTCTCCCGATGGCGTCCTCCGCTGTCCCGCTCCCCTTCTCTCCCGAGCTTGGCTCCCGACTTTGCTCTCCGTTCCCCTGCTCTCCGGCCGGCTCCGTCCCTCGCTGTCCGGCCGCTCCCCTTCTCTCCCGACTCCATCATTCGCTCCCCCGCTCCCCTGCTCTACCAGCTCACTCCCGTCATTCGCTCTCCTTCGCCCTCTCGCTCCCATACGGTGAGAAGTTCCTTCCTCTCGATCTACAACCGAAGAAGACTAGAGCTATCAGGAAACGTTTAACCAAACATCAGGTACTTTATTTTTAATGTTATTATTATGTTGTTTTCTTGGAAAAATCGTTTGTATGTTTTGCTTCTTAAAAAAGTTGTTTGTGTGTTGTTAGATTTTTAGTAGTGCTTTATAGTTTTACTCGGTATTTGCATGGTCATTGGAGATGGAGCTCTAACTCCAGCCATATCAGGTACTGATTTGAATTTCTACAACTTTTTCCAAGTTAGTTTGTCTAATTGTTTGTTTTACATAGCTTCCTCTTACAGCATGAACTTTGTTTCAATATTGGCAGTTCTTTCAGCTGTTCAAGGAATAAAATCAAAAGCTTCTCAGATTCACCAAGGTGAAATATCTAGTTATACCTGCCAACATATACCAGAGTTATTTTTGTTGTATAGTAATTTAAGGCAATTAAAATTTGAGTTTTATGTATAGGTCATGTTGTGGTCTTATCAATTGCCATTCTTCTATTGGTATTTCACTTCCAAAGTGTGGGATGAGTAAAGTTGGCTTTACATTTTCGCCCATCATGTCCATTTGGCTTTTACCTAATGCGGCTCGGTGTGTTTAACATTTTCAAGCATTACCCTGCTGTTTTCAAGGCTGCATCACCACATTATATATTCAAGTTATTAATATGTATCCAATATGTTTTGCTAGCTCCTCGAAACTACAGCACTATGCTTAACAGGTATCCAATATGTTACAAACCATCATTTACTTGCCATCCTTTATTAATTATTTTTCACCTAAGTGTTGTTATCTTATTATTTCTATTATGATGATATTGGTTAAGAGTTTTTTGTATAATCATAAAATATTGGTTAAGAGTTCTTTGCTCTATCATAAAACAAGCAACGACACTTGGTTGCTTCCCCCAGGTAACCATGAGACATCTGATAAATATGAGGGACAAGTATACTCACCTGAAATCAACTATTGCATCATGGTTATAAGAACCTTTCTCAAGGAAATTATTGCCTTCAGATTTGAGACATGTATTGGATCACCTGCACGGTGGACATCATGGGGGATACGAGAGGGGGTTTGGCCACAGTTTTTATTGAGGTAAAGTTGGTCGTTTGCACAAGTCGGCGTCCTAACAAGAGATTGATGCATTGAGGGAGGAAGTGGAACAGTTGAAGGAGAAAGATGCCGAGAGAGACCGAGAGTTGGCCGTTACTCAGAGGGAGATGGCAATTATGAGGGAGCAAATTGCCATATTGACACAACAACAACAAATTCTAGGTATTTTATATTTAACTTAATATTAGGTTTTTAAATTAAATGCAAGCATAATTTATAACATAAGAGGTAATTGTTATTTTGATTAGTGTCATCAGGTGAACAGCATCAGAGAGGCCGTTCTGAAGGGGAAGACTGAGCTGGGAGTCAATTAAGCTTATTTTTTTGACTTGGATTGTTTGTGCATTCAGTTTAGAATTTTCCTGAACATTAGAATTATGTATTTATAGCATAATTTTTTCATATGTAATGAATTTTGAGTTTCAACTATGAGTTTCATAAATATAATGAATATGAGTTATGTAATTACAATGCAGATAATTTTGAGTTTCATACATGCTATATTTGTATAATCAGGAGAAAAAAAAAAAACAAAAAAATTATTTTTTTTAAAAAAAAACTTTACCGGCGGTTATAAACGCCGATAATAAACTCAGGAAAAAAAATACACCGGCGGTTTTAGGCAAAAAACCGCCGAAAGTAGCTGTTGGAAAATACGGAGAATTCACCGGCGGTTATGAACCGCCAGGAACATGTAATTTTTAGCCGCGTTGAACATGTAATTTTTAGCGGCGTATTGTTTTTACCGACGCCGCTATCTAGCGGTTTTGTCACAGCCGGTGAGACTTATACCGGCGGTTAAAAGCCTTTCACCAGCGGTTATAAACCACCGGTGAAAGGTGTATTTTTAGTAGTATTGGGAGAGACGCAACCCTTGGGAGAGACGCAACCCTTGAGAGAGATACAACCTTTGGAGAGACGCAACCCTTGGGAGAGACGCAACCCTTGGGAGAGACGCAACCTTTCCATGTACCTCATTATATCTACCTCTACAGGGGGATGTGTTGGCAAT
This sequence comes from Aristolochia contorta, assembly GCA_022405105.1. Lineage (NCBI taxonomy): Eukaryota > Viridiplantae > Streptophyta > Magnoliopsida > Piperales > Aristolochiaceae > Aristolochia > Aristolochia contorta. The sequence continues at coordinate 11,984,360 of CM039668.1, forward strand.
TATTCCCTGTACTGTGACAAAGTATCTAGAAGTGGGCCCCACACCCATAAGTCATGGTAATATTTATAAATCAATATTTGAAACCATATTTCCAACTGTCCAGGCATATGTAACTTTTTTTAAGGCTTTCCTTTTTAGCAAATCTCATAGAAAACTATGGTACTCTACCAAAGATGTTATCCATTCTCAACTTGCATTATGTAAAGGCTTCGGTTCTTCATTGGAGGATATTTATGCATAGCAACTAGGAGATTGACTCTTCAAGTAATTTCATTGCGATAGACTGTGAGTAAGAACACAGTTTACCTTCTAACCTCTGGACCTATCGTTTTATCTGGAAATAGTTTCAGGACCTATTTGACGCATCAGGTGAGCCCAAGATGAAAGGGAGCCACGAGAAGGAGAGGCAATCGAAACCAGCTGAAGCTGAAGAAGGTGATGAAGATGACAACAACAACGAGGATGGAAAAGGCGGATTTGAAGGAGAAGGCGAAGACGGGCTCTCATCAGAGGAAGGAGGAGGGGGTTTTGAAAAGAACCCCAATGGCAACAACAGCAAAAAGGCTCCTCCTGCTGGGGAAGGCGAGGAGAATGGGGAGGAAGAAGAAGAAGAAGAAAGAAGGTGATGATCATGACGATGAGTAGGACGAAGAGGACGATGAAGAGGACGATGATGAACATGATGGTGGGGAAGAGGAGGAAGAGTCGTGGAGGAAGAGGAAGATCCAGAGAATGATGAAGAGGAAGAAGAAGATGAGGAAGAAAAGGCCCTCCAACCTACCAAGAAGAGGAAGAAGTGAGGAGAAATTTTTTCTTCAGTGTTTTACACTTTTTACTGTTGGCCGTAGGAAAACAATATGTCTAAGAATGACTGCCCCCGCTCATGATGGGTTTATTTTTTTTTAATCCTAAACCACATTAACTTTTCCATTTTACGTCATTAAGTGTTTTGAGCAGTAGTGAGTTGCTCAAGGCACGACATTATTTGCAGAATATTACATTCATTTGAGATTGTGATGTCTGGGCTTAAACATGTTCTAATGCTGTCATTTAGGATAGTTTTTCAAAAAACTTAGAATACGCTGAATCCATATTCGAATTTTATCTTCCCTTTGTCCTGCAAAAGTGGATCCCTTCTTTGCCAGCGTGTATGCGCACACAATTTATCTCCCTATAGCTGTGTAGTAGCTAACTTCCAGTGTCCCTGTCTGCAATGATATAATTACCAGATGGGAGTCCCCTTCATTTATAACATTTTTACCTTGGAAAAGCGTTTTAACTATGTTTAGCGAAAGGAAGAGAGCCATATACTCCGCCTCATTGTTCCTTTTTGAAAGTAACGGCCAGCAAGCAGCAACTAGTGGAAAGTGATTCCTAATAATAATGCTTGCACCTGCCTGTTTTCTAGATTCTAGAGATGACCCATCAAAATGTGCCTTTAGGGAATTTGCCATTGGTGGTTCCCAAGTTATGTTTAATCTATCTGGCCTTCCTTGTGTGTAATCTGGTACCTCCTTGCTTCTAATTACCTGTTGTGCCAGACTAATAATTTTATTTGCACATTGTTGGGGTGTGATGGAGGTGTTTTCAAATTTTTTTCTGTTTCTAGCACAATAGATTTCCCATATTGTTGTAGCCACATGAACATGTGCTCTAGGGAGGTTCTTTGTAGATTTTGAAGAACATATGCTAATTGTGGATTCTATGGGTAGAGAGGTGTTCTTTTATTAGATCCCAAACGACCTTGGCAAAGTCACATTTCATTAATAGGTGTTCAGGTGTCTCTGCTTCTATAGATTGCACATGCTGCAAATTGCTCTACTCTAAGCGCTTTCCTATTTAGATGGTTGCAGTAGGAGCTTGATCATTCATTAACAGCCTAAGAAAGGTTTTCTTTTTTGGCAGTCTTTATTTTCCATATATGAGACCAGAAAGAATCTATCGGGCCGTTCACCATTAAATTTTTTTCCTCCTGTAATTTGTTATGTAAGAGATGATAAGCCGACTTAATCGAGAAAGATCCATCATTTGTAGGAGAACAGATTTGGGAGTCTGAATTTTCATTCTCCCTTGGTGTTACAAGGATTCTATCAACAACATTAGGTGGGCATAGCTGCCTAACACGGGTTTCATTCCAGTTTGTGTCTCCTATAGTGATGTTCTCGACATTTTTCGACAAACCTTCATGTGTTCCACACATATCTATGAGAGGTTTGTCTAATTTCCAGACCCAATTATAAAACCATAATGAGGTGTTATTCTGTCTTGATATCGTGTGTTTTGTGTTCTCCGTTATAGTGTGTGTGTATTTAGACATTTGCTTCCAAGCTAGAGAAGAACCTTGTCTTTTCTTTTTGCATGCTACGTGTGGGAGGTCCTGTATTTTGTTTTCATAAATGTGGCCCATTGAGAGTCAGAATCATAAAACATTCTCCGTAATAGTTTAACTTTGAATGCAGGACCAAGGCTGTGTAAGCTTCGATTCACATGGGTTTTGCCATTTGACTAGAAGTAAGTTTTTGTTGCCCTTATAAAACCAATGAGAGTCTCTGGAGAGCTTTTCAATTTTTCCTATTGTATTTGCTGGGAGTTGAAAACAGGTCAATGTAGTGGAATGTTGGATAGTACGGTTTTGATGAGAATGACTCTTCCAGCTAAGGAAAGGGATTTTTTCATCCAGCCACTCAATCTTTTCTGAATAGATTTTATAAGGGGTTCATATGTTTCCCTAGTAACTCTATTTTGAGGAATGGCTATTTAAGGTAGTGACCTAATGATTTAGTGTGTTCGAATGGTAGAATTTCCTTGATTCTATCTTGGGTCTCAATTGGGATTGAAGCAGAGAAAAAATAGAGGATTTCTTGGGATTTATACATTGGCCTGAGTAGGTAGCATATTCTCCTAGATGTCTCTCATTGATTATGTTGTTTGTGTTTCTGCCTGACAATGAGGAGCGTGTCATCCGAAATCTTCCAAGGTTTTTGTGTTTCTTGGCAGGTAGACTCTTCAAATTTGGCAGACAGCAGTTTGGTGGCAAGGATGAAGAGTGAGGGAGATAGTGGGTTCCCCTGTCTGATTCCACAACTAGGTATGATAATTTCATAGGGGTCCCATTTATTGAGACCTAATAAGAGGTCGTGCTGATACAGGAGTAGATTAGATTCTGCCATTGGAGGGGGAATTTATAGATTTCTAGAACATGTTTGAGAAAATCACATGATAATGTATCAATGGCATTCCTAAGGTCTATCTTTGCCCTGAAGAAGGAAATTTTTTCCTTTTTAATTAAAAGGTTTTTATGATCTCGTGGGCTAACATAATGTGATTTAAGATTTGTCTTCCTTTGATGAAGGTGGCTTGTGTGTTGGATATTATTTTTGGGATTAGTTTTTGCTAAGCATGTGGCCATAATCTTGGTTAGGATCCTATAAGCTACATTACATAAGCTAATGGGTCTGAAGTCATTAAAATTCTTTGGTTGCTCCTTTTTTGGAATGAGAACTAAAAAGGTCTTGTGTTGTTCTTTATTCATCTTACCTGAATTAAAGATGTTTCGAATATTGTTTAGCAGATCCTCCTTAATGAGATCGTAGTGATGTTTAAAAAATATGGATTGTAACTCATCTGGGCCAAGTGCCTTATATGAATCCATCGAGAAGAGAGTTTTCCTCATTTCTCTCATGTTAATCTGTGTTGTGAGGGTTTCTCTGTCCTCCTCAATTAATTTATTTTTCAGGTTGAAGGGTGGGGGCCCTTTCTAGTTTTTTGTGAGTATAATTTTGAGAAGAAGCAATATACTTCTTTTCTAATTTCCTCCTTAGAACTAATGGTGGCTCCTGATTGATCTTCTATTTATTGGGTCTTATTTGTAGGTGTTTTATTTTTGAGAGCTTCATTAGTCTATGATGTAGGTCCTTCTCTCTTATTATAAGGCCTTGATCTTGTGGAGTATTTTGGGCGTTTTTTTTGTACTGATTCTAACTCTTTTGCTATGTTTCTAATATTCTTGTGGAAATTTCCAAATGAAGACTTATTCCATTTCTTTAGCCACTTTTTAAAATCTTAAGGGGAGGTGGAGAGATTTGGATGGCATATGCTATTCCAAGCAATTATAATTACCTCCTCATATCTTTCCCCTTCTCTCCACATAGCTTGGTACCTAAAAGGTGTTTGTTTTTTCGGTGTGTTTAGAGAAGAGTAAAGGGGAGTGGTCGGATCTAATTCTTGGAAGTATGTGAATAGTTGATTTTGGCCAGGTGCTAATCAGTGTTGTTTCCAAGGGCTATGTCAAGTCGAGCCATAACTAAGTTGTTGCTGGTCCTACCATTTGACCACATAAATTTTTGACCAGAGTAACCTAGGTCAATTAGACCTTTATTTGTTATAAATTTTTAGAAGCTTTTATTAGCCCTAAAAGTATTTCCATGTGGGGAGAATTTTGTATTTTGACTAAGTGTTGCATTAAAGTCTCCTATTATCATTATGGGCTCTAATTGTGGTTGGCTTAATCTGTTTAGTTCTTCTAAGGCTCCATGCCATCTTTGTGGCTGTGGGGGGAGATATGTAAACGTAATGAGCATACATTTGCCTAGGGCTGAATCAATGCTACAATGTATGAGGTGAGGGGAGGAATGTAGAATGCCCATTTTGACATTTACTTTCCAAAAAATCCATTGTCCCCCACTGAGTCCCAAAGATGGGACCGTGAAGGATGAATGGTAACTATTTTCTAACCATTTAAAAGTTGGAGACAATCAGGATTGGCTGATTTCGTCTCCGATAAATATATGATTTCAGGGGAGTGTGTATGCAGAATTGTAGATATAGCATGTTTAGCCGAGGAGATGTGTGCTCCTCGGATATTCCAAACTAATATTTGTGACATAATAAACATTTTGTTTCGGTCATAAAATTCGTTCTTTGTGACGAGGTCGGGACTTGTGGTGTGTCCTTCACCATCCTTGGAGCCTTATGCGTGTTTTGTTCTATCTTTGCAACTTTCTGTAGCTGTCTTTTATATATTTATCCATTGTCTATGTTCCTTTTTCACTTCATACGAGTCAACACTTTGTTCACAGGTAGTCATAATCGAAGACTTGAAGGTTTCTGCCTCTTTCTGAATTTTTCTACTGAGGATTTGGAGCCTAGATTTTGTTATTTTAGGCGCCTGCTTCCGCTGGACCCGGGTCCAATCTCCCATTGGGTCATCCTCCTCAGGCTCACGTGATGGGATGGGAATAATCCGTCTTTCATTTCGCTCAGGCGCACGTCCCCTGTATTCTACTATGTTGTGGCCCCATTGATGATAAATAGTACAGATTTTTGGTCTTCCTTCGATTATGTATGGAAGATAAAGCTTGCTCCAGGTATGTCTATAGTAGTTCCTTTTCAATCCTTGTCCTGTAGGTTCACCAAAACCTTGACCCTCGCGTATGTACGGCTGCAAGGGTTGATGGTCGTCTTTGCATCTATACATAAGTACCTGCCGAGGGGGTGTGCAGCTATTCTAAGACCTGCGTCGTGGCAAAGGTTGAAGGGTAGCCTCAGGAGACGGATCCAAAGGGGTGCACTTGTGAAGAGGTAGTCAACATGAAAGTCCCTTGGCCATCTGAATAGATATAGGTACGATTCCTTAATTTGAATTGGAGCGTGAAAGAGAATCTCCTCTCCATCTACTTCCATCATGCGGACAATGGAGTGATAACCCCTGTTTAGAGCGTACACAACCACCATTGGTTCAGGAAGACCCGGCTTCCAGAGGATATTTCCAAAGGAAGACCCGTTTGCTTTCATTTGCTGCTTGCGTTGTCTCGGGATCTCCTTCTCCAAGGAGGGGCCTTCTTCGGACTCCTTTTCCTTCTCTTCATTTTTCTTTTCCTCTTATGTGCGTTGCCATGTTGGGGTTGCCCATTTTGGGTATTTCCGTAGCTTGCAGTATGTATTTCGGTAAGAGAGAGTGGAAGGTTGACTTTGCTTCTTGAGTTTTTCTGGTATGATCCTTGTGTTTTCGATATTTTTTCTGCATTTCGAGGGGTTTTTTCGCTCTTTTTAATATCTTTTTGGCTTGTGTGGTGAATAGTATGCTTAGTTGATGTGGGGTATTTGTTTTGTTGTGTGAGGGTTTTGTGATGAATCTCACTGGTGGGAGATTCATCAACCTGTATAATGAGTTCGTGAAGATTGATTGAGTTGTGTTCTCTAACCATTGGATTCCATGAGTCCTTGGAAACCTGAGGTGTGTAGATCTCTTTCTCATAAATTCTTCCTTCTTGCGTTTGGTTTTCTTCATCCTAATTGTTGGATCTTCACGATAAGTTTGTCGATGTCGTTCTTCATTTGTGTTTCTGCCCTCAGATCATCGAAGGCGATTCTTCCATCTGCATTCTGCCGAAGGCATTCCACAGTTCCTCCATTCCACCGCATAATCTCTCCCACTCCGGATCCATTCGATCCTCTCGCTTTCTCTTGGTGACTACTTCGTGCCCGTGAGGAAAAGAGATTGAAGCCTACATATCTGTCCATGATGGGTTTATTTAGGATCACTGTTATCTGTGTAATTGGAGAGGACAATTAGAGCTCTAAGTCCCGCAACAGGCTTAATGAGTAAGAGATTGTTCCATTTTTCAATTTTAGTGAAATTAAGCTGTTTCGTTTAATGGGGCTTGTGTTGAATTTATAGACTGAAGTGCTCTTTGGATGCTATATTATTTACTCCAAAATAATTACTAAATCACAAAAAATATATTCATATATCTACTAATCAACATTAGCAGTAAATTCAAAGGTAAGAATTTAATGTTGAACTAGAAGAAACTAAAATTGAAATCATTTGATTTAGTTTTAGTGGTTAAAAATGTGTAACTAGGCTGAAATGGCAAAAGCGTACATTAGTAGCTGTATTACTTATATCAATTGTTAACAATTAATCCTTGATTTAGTCTTTCGACATTTTTCCTCTTTAAAAAAGCAAAATTAATACTTGATATGAGAGAAGGTTAAAATAGAATTAAATACAATGTACTCACTAATATTAATTATAATTTTAAAAAATATCATGTGGATATATGGATAAAAACATAAAGTTTAAGAATAACTAAAAAAGTTGTATCATCTAAGTTTTAAAATTATATAAGTGGTTATTGTACTTTTATTTAATTTTTAAATTGTAAACCAAACTTTCTATAATTAACAATGGTTCCTTGACATTAAGAGCAAACATTTTCTTTGCGAAATGATGTGTTAAACTCATTTTAAGGGTAGAATACTAGAACTTCAAAAGGGTTCGTTGAACACAATTCTTTTGAAAATACAAATAAAATAATTAAGGTAAAATGAAACTTTGGAATTGACTTCGCTTAATGTCTGGGTGGTGTAGTTGGTTATCATGCTAGTCTCACAACCGAGCTCAGACATTCAGAAGTTTCTTTCTTTTTCTTTATTAGTATATAACCATATAATGAATAACGATCTTCCCTTTGTATGTTTGACTCAGGTCTGTTAAATGCTGGTTCCAATTGATAAAGAATTCCCTACATGATTATATTTTCTTAATATCTAATAACCATATTTTAAATATGCTTATTTAGATGTGCTTTTTATAAACAAGCTTGGACAGTTTTTTTACCAAAAGTCCTCAACTTGGTTTTTATAAATTAGTTATTCAAAAATATTATATTAAGTTAATTGCTAGCATATTACTAGGGATGGAAAACTTTTTACATCTGTCCTAAATCCTAATTAAACATTCTACAATGATTTGGTTTCCTAATCCGCGACTCCGTGTAAAACAAGATCTGGACCGTCTACTTGGGCAAGCAATCTCTATCGTGTATTCGTCAAGGGTCCCATTTGGACGGACAACCCAGATTGAGTCTGATACTAAGAAACTCTTCCAACCATTTCCGCCGAAGAGTCCAAAGTCGAGCCCTCTGCGGTTACTTTCTTTTTGCCTGTTGGGTCGAGTTCTGCACTTGGTGGAACGAGCTTTTTCAAGTAAAACAAATGTCCGTTCATGGCTGAAAGAAGCCAGCAACCGACGCTACGGGTGGAGTCAATTGTGGGTGTATCCCACTGTGGGAGTGGGAGAGGTTCAGGGTAGTTTCGTAATTGAAGGAAGCGCGAATCAATCAAAACTAGGAAGACTAGAGCCTACAGGCTTCAAGTATGCGATTGCCGGACGGGGCGGTCTAGAGCGGAGAGGGAGGAGGTTTTAGGGCGTGAATTTTTATGGGTTTCTTCTCCATTTGAGATATCGTCGTTGGTTGACTGCATCGTAAGTCGCAGATGGCGGATCCGGCAAGTTCTGATCCTTTGGTGCCGCCGTCTCCGATGCCTGAACCGAGCGAAATTGATCTGGAAGCGGGGCCGGGAGAGCAAATTCAATGCAGAATCTGTCTCGAGACTGAGGGTAGCTCCGGCATGCGCTTATGAATTTGGTCGTTTTGGATTCCGTATGGGTGGTTCGTTGATGCTCGTTTCATATGGGATACTTGATTGTTTGGAAAACCAAAAAATGAGGCTGTTTTCGTAGTCTTTATTTCGCTGTTTTTCGTATTTTTGAGTGATTTTTTATATAGAAGCTAGAAATTTGGTGAATTTATATGCATGACGGGGTATATATTGCATACTTTTTTTTCCTCAACTTGCGAGTACGTCTCATATATTGCATGCATGTTTTCTTCTCTAATCTCATAAATATATTTTGTATGTTCAAATGGGAAGCATGGATTGCTGAAAATTTTAGGATGCCTGGATTTCTTTAGGTTGTGGAAGGAGCAAACCTTGAGATATCTTATCCGAAATGGTGATTGTGATGTTGTTTCAAAGCATTATGTACTTAATTTGGTGGATTTAAGTCAGGCTGGGAGAATTGGGTTAGTTCCATCACATAGAAACGGTTGTGATTTTTTTATCTTTCTGCATTTTATACTGTAGACGTCTCTCTTTTTTTTTTTTTTTTTGAAATGATGAATTATACTCTAGAAGTTTGAAATAAAAAAATGTGTATTCTGAGACTTACTTGTTTCTACATTAGAGTTAAAGATTTTGGCTTTTTGCTACATAAACTAGAGAACTGAAAATGCCAAACAGGTAGAAAAAGTTATGTATGGAATTTTAACATTGCAGCGATAGTTGTTGAAGTTCTTTCTTCTGTTTTCCTCGTTACATTTGCAAGTTAATTGACTGGCGGATTTTAGTTTTTTCAGCTGCATGTCTTGTTTGAAAAAGTGATTAGGTAGTCATGTTGGTTATAATTTCTACCACTGAAATTTTATCCCTTTATTTCTAGTTGAGCAGAGTAGTTTTCTTTGCTTTTCGTAGGCAGGGATTTTATTGCACCTTGCAAATGTAAAGGAACCTCAAAGTATGTTCATCGTGCATGTCTGGACCACTGGCGAGCTGCTAGGGTATGTACTATCTGTCTTATACAAAAATTTGAATGTTGCCAATTTATGAAGTATTTGGTTTACTACATTCTGATGATCTTTGCTCATGCTTGCATTTTAAATTGCTGAAATCATCATCTGAATGCAGGCATGCTATTTTTTTTGTCTGTTATGCTTTTTTGGTTTGCCCCTGTTTTCTTATGCTTATCGGATCCGTGATGCAGGAGGGTTTTGCTTTCGCTCATTGTACGACCTGCAAGGCTCCTTATTACCTCAGAGTGCATTTCCCTGCAGATAGAAAGTGGAGAACCCTGAAATTTCGCTTTTTTGTCACTAGAGATATAGTATTTATCTTTGCAGCTGTTCAGTTTGTGAGTTTGTTTTTTTCATTTAATTTTTTTTTTCATTTTTGTCAATGTATTAATAAGTATCTAGATTCACCATTTCTGATTTGTGGACCACATAATTTTCTTTAACTTTGCAGGTGATTGCATCATTGGCATATTTTGTGTATTTTATTGATAGTTATTTTCAGAGCTGGCTGCGGTTAATCTGGGGTTTTGAAAGTGAGCAAAGTTTTTATTACATTTGCGGTAAGTCTGAAAAAATGGATGTATGGCTTAAGCTAATATATAATTGTTGTTTCATTTGGTGGTTTATATGTTCGCATATATCATTTTTGCTTAAGCAGTAAGCGCTGAATTTTTTTATCTTCTATTTTTCTATTAAAGAAATTGCCTTTACTCAGGTATCTTGTAATTTACATAGATATGACTCTAGGCATTTCTATTGAACTATTCCAATATTCTCTTTGGAATAAGCTAGTTCTTTTTGTGAACTTAGGTATGTTTAAGAAATGTTGGCTCAAATTCCCTTTTAATTGTGCAACTCCTCTTTGGCTTCTGGATCAATTTTGTTCTCCTTAGCAGATGATTTAAAGTCACTAATAGGGTAATAAGCATAGCACATTGTTCAGGGGCATCCTTTTAGTAGTTTGGAGTCTTTGATCAGTTAATTGTTTGGGCGATGTGTTATTGAGGGAATCACCCTGCTCACTCATGCCTTGTCTTGTTTTTCAGGTTTCAGGTTTCTCTCTCCTGATTCCCATTCTTTAATGTATTTTAATTTAAGCCTCACTGTGTTTCTGTTTTGGGTGTTCCTTTTCCATGACCAAGATTATCAATCATTAACTCTAGGGATAAGCTTCCTGTGTGCTCAATCTGGAAGTTTCATAACTTGTAGTTTTGAATTTGTTTTTGAGGAAGAGCCATAGTTGATATTGGCATCAAGGAAGGATGTAAGATAATTACAGCTATAAGTTGTTGTTCCTACCATGTAGTTTTTCTGTAATACCATTGATGTTCCAGTATCTTTGTAGTAGAAACATCCATGTGTGAACTGCTATGCTAGATTCCTCGAGTTTCAAGTGTTTGGGTAGTCCCTCTCTCTAGAACTAGAAGTTGTAAGTTTTCTCTTTGTGTAGGGTGGTGAAGTAAGAATTCGATTCAAAAAAATGTTTGGCCTTTCTAATCTCCACGAGTAACTAAACCCCAGCTAGTATTCAGGAATATCTGTTCTTCTCTGGGAGATACAAGTATTGAGTTCGGTTTTTTCATTACTAGGCTTGTTCGTCAGGATGACCGGTACGTTTTGCAATTTCCTCATTTACAGATATTCTGGAATAGATTTGCTTGTCTGATGAACAAGCATAGTCTACGGATCTTGTACTCTCATGACCAAAAAAGTTGGTCCCCAACCTTGCCACTCTGCCCCGTCGAATTGTTTTGGGTTTGAGCTGGTTAGGTTAGGTGGAATATTTTTCTATATTTTATGAACATCGATTATGCATGCACCACATAGTTTAGTGGGACTTGAACCCAAGATTTGAAATTCAACTAGATTATCATGGATGCAAGTGGAATTCCACATTTAAAAGCTTACTGTTATGGGTTGAAAGAATTGTATTGCATAAAGCTTTCTTTTATTTTGTTATTCTATGTCATAGAACATAGTATGTGGGTTTGTTTGTTTTATAGATATAGTATAGGATTAGGACTGGTCAGAACCTAACCAGATTGGATAGCTTTTAACTTTATAGCTGGAGCACACAACTGTGGCTTTTGTGGGGGCTTTAAAGTAGATACACCCTTTCATATTGTAATGGGTCATCCGTTAGCATCCACTCTTGGAGATTTATGGGGTGGTCCAACAACCTTGTTTGTCTTACTGAAAGGCAGGACCCCGGATCGGTTGTAGTAATTAAGTTGAAAACAAGGAGAATGAGGAAACTGCAACATAAATAGCTTCATTGCCAAGCAGTCTTTGATATTTATGTTTTTCTGTGTCAAACTTCTGTTGTTTAAAGTAATAAGTAATGAGATGAACTGCTAGAGAAGCTTTTGGCAAATACGCTAAGGAAATGAATCCATGGATTGCTGTTTCTTTCAGATTTAGAAGTGCATAAACTAAGGGAGGAAAAAATGAAAGTCCTAGAAAGAATATGGCTCCAAGCCGCAGAGATGCTTGATCTCTGTTTTTCCTTCTTTTGTCCGCATCATTGTGGTAGCTAATCCTCGAGAAAAAGGTTAAAAGTTGTTGTTTAGACTACGATTCAAAGCTATCATTCGGAGCTGTAGAGATGTTTGATCTCTATTTTTCTTTGTTTTGTTTCCAATTATATTGAGAAAAGTGTTCAAATCGTAAATGTTAAATTGCAAAGTTTGCAAATTTAGAACTATCATTTCTACTTATGTTTCAAACTGATGAAAGCTTTATCATTTACAGAACTACCAAATTTTGAGAAAGAAAAATTTCCAGAACTACCACTGTTTGGACCCGCTTAAGTTCATTGAGAGCTAACTCAATGCGTTGCATCATAGGCTCAATCCATATTAAGTGGTTAATTAAATAATTTTTTGCCCATTCATAATTAAATAATTAAAGTTTGAACATTTGACGAGCTTGCTGCTGCTGATGGTTGCAGGTGCACTGCTGTTTTTTGCTTTGCTTGGACTGTCTGGTTGCTTCATAACTTGTTATGATAGAAGAGTGCGCAATGATCTGGCACAACCATGTCGAGAGCTGTGTCTCTGTTGCTGTCAACCTGGGTAACTATTAGCTTTTTTCCACCCTATATGCTCTGTTCACATAGCCCTCCATCTTATCTATGTTTCCACATCAGGTTCATCTTTTCATTTGGCTTGTGTTTTTTCTAAAACAAGAAGTATTATGTCACTCACTGGAAATACTAAATGGAGTCCAGGCTGTATTCAAAAGATCACCTATCCTCAAAAAAAAAAAAAAATCAGAGAATTGTCTTTGGATTTTTTGGAGTTTGGATGCCCGAATCTTTTTATGGATATATAGTTTTATAAACTATTTGTGAATGTGTATACAATATTCAATCCACTGAAAAGAGTGTAATGGATCCTGTTAAAACTTCTTTATCCTGCAGAACGTGTGCTGACTGCCATTTACCTGGGACTCTCTGTATGTGGACTGACTGTACCACATGCTTTGAGACTTGTGCCACTGCAGCGGGTGAATGTGGTTGTCTGGGGGGAGCTGGTGAAGCTGGGCTACCTTTACTACTTATTATGGGTTTAATTGTGCTAGGACTCTTCACTGTCATCGGGATATTTTACAGCGTGCTAGTGGCTACGATGGTGGGACAGAGAATTTGGCAGCGACATTACCACATACTTGCCAAAAGGATGCTAACGAAAGTGAGTTACATTGACTTAGGTTCAGCTTTCTCTTATTTGAAGTAGCTTTATCAAAATTTTCTTAGAGCACAGGACACTCTTCCACTTTTGGTAGAGCTTAGAAAAAAATGTTGTTGGGAGTTTATCTTGTTAATTGGTACATTCCCCATCCCCATCTAAAGGGGTTTTCACTCGTGTGTAATAGTTATTTCTAATCTTCTATTTATCTTTTCACATGAAATTACACACAGATATTATCAAACTGTCTCTGTATAATGGAGCCAATTGGTATCAATTAGCGGAAACCTTATCTGTATAATGGAGCCAAAAGTATTTGTGAACTTACAACAGTTGCATGTAATTAGCTAGGATCACGTTCCAGTACTTGACCCATTTGGTGTTTTTAGTTTCCTTTATCAGTTGCTAATCATTTGAAAATGTATTCATGTCAGGAGTATGTCGTTGAGGATGTAGACGGTGAGATGACCGATGGAGAATGGAACCCTCCACCTCTGCCACCCGAGCATGTCCAGCAATTGAAGGCACTAGGGCTGCTTTAACCAAGTTCATCTCGTGGCATTGGTACCACACTGAAACCGTTCTCGTGTCTCTACTCGGCAAGGGAAATATAGTTCATCATCCCCTTGCATCCTGAGAGGGTTGGAATTCCTATATAAGACTTCTGTAAATGCTTTATCCGAGATTACAAACATATACCACACAGCGTCATAAAGTGTCTATACCCTCCTGGTGATACATCCGACACACATACCTGACCACACCTTGAAGAAAAAAGTTTTACTGTTCATACTTAAGATGGATGGCTGTGCTTCATTGATCAAAATATTTCCTCTCACAACCTGTGTATCTTAAAACTGGATTGCAGAATCATACATAACGAAGTTTTGTACTCTGAGCTGAGTACTACTCATACATGACGAAAGCCAAAAAATAATTTTTTTTTCCTTTAGAGGAAGTAAATTAGAAAAAAGTTTTACTCGCTGCAAAGTATGAACCGTTTTCTCTTTCGAGTTTCACGACTTATCTTTTTCCCTTTATTTTTTTTCAAGAGGTTTTCTTTTTTTTGTTTGAAAGTTGTTTTTCATTGATATTTTGAAACAATTACAAATTATGAGCCCAATTCGGGCAGATACATAAGAAGCTTAGGGTGACACAACAAGAGTTTGCTGATGCACCCCTTGCTTAACAAGAGAATCAGCGTGACTATTTGTACTTCTTAACATATGAGACCACGAAATTACAAAGCTAGTATAAGCATAAAGTTCATTAAAAAGGAAGCGAAATCGCCATGGAGGTTTTGACTCCGGAACCCCAAGAGAGAAATACCTTGGAATCCCCCTCCACATTGAGACTGCATCCTAATCCCAACTCGGCAAAGCACTTAAGACCTTGCAAGAGACTAAGTGTTTCAACGGTATTTGAATCATTGTGTCACGCCGCTAGATTATGAAAGGCACAATCGTGATCTTTAGTAGCGTGCAGCCTAAGCCTCCAAGTCCGTCTGGATGTTAGTGAGCCTCTCGGAAGAAGTTTAGCACAAGAACACTCCGTTCTTGGTGCTAGAACACACTCTAAACACAAGCACAAAAGAGGACTCCGAATTTGGGAGGAAAGAATGTTTCTATTGAATGAATGTCTTACAAACCTTTGTACATGGCTATTTATAGATTACAAAACCTCCCTTGGTTGGTGACACCTTGCAAGCACTTCTCTAGGTGCTTGCAAGCACTTCTCTAGGTGCTTGCCAACCAATGCCAACTCATGCCAACCCATAGATTCCCACTAACTCTATGAGTTGTTGCCAACTAGCAAGCACTCCCCTCCTAGTGTTTGCCAACTCATTGCCAACTCATGCATGCCACCTCACTTGCCTAGTCACGAGCCACCTCACTTGCCTAGTCACGAGCCACCTCATGTGCCACGTCATACAAGTGTCATGTCATCTGCCTCATCATTGGATGATAGTTGGTCCTGCGCCTCTTAGTCGGTTGGTTGTCCATGCGCATTTGTGTGCGCGTCCGCCCTTGTCGCATGTCCGTGTTCCATGCATATCGCACATTTTGGTATAGGGAAGTCGCGTCCCGTTTCATGCTCTCCACTGTCATAAGGCAGACGTCCTCGTCTGCATACACTCCTGATATGCCTCGACCTCTGTCTCGAATTGCCAAAGCTCTGCTGATTCATGTCAGGTAGCCTCGCTTTCTAGTTCTCTCTTCCACTTCATCAAAAATTCTGTGGAACGTGGCTTGCCTCTTTGACGTACCTCAATATGAGTTATTACATAATCTACTTTCTTATTAAAAGTAGTGGATACATCAAGGTGTGCTCTGGCTTTACAATTCTTTGAGGGTCTGAGTCGGAAAAATGGGGTTTGATATTACTTAAATGGAATACGTTGTGAATACGCATTCTCTTCGGTAGTTGTACTTTGTATGCTAGCTTCCCAATCTTCTGAATAATAGGAAAGGGTCCTTCATATCTTTTTATCAAACCTTTGTTCTTGGTCCTCAACAACCTGAATTGTTCCGTCCTCATCTTTATGAGAACAAGGTCTCCCACCTTGAACTCAAGATCTCGCCGCTTAGAATCCACAAGTTTCTTCTTGTGCTTGCTGGCTTGTTGCAAATATGATCAGGCTAGTTCCGTCCTTTCTTTCCAACGCTTAAGTAGAAGGTGGGCTGCTGGACACTTGTTTTTCTGGAATGATGCTTGCTGGTACTAACGGTTGTTGGCCAGTTGCAAATTCAAAAGGGCTATGCCATGTAGCTTCACTTTTATGATTTGCACTGACGGTTGTTGGACATCAACGAGCTATTTGCACTGACGAAATGCCGAAGGTATTCCTCAAGCAAGGCATTTATCCGCTCAATTTGCCCATCCGTTTGCGGATTAAAGCTGGTGGAAAGGTTAAGAGTAGTTCCAAGCAACTTAAAAAGTTCAAACCAAAACTTACCGTAAATCTTGGATCTCTATCGCTTATAATCGTCTCTAGCACACCCCAAAGCTTCACCACATGTGACAGAAATGCTTTGGCTGTCTCTTCGGCTGTGCAATCGTTTGAGACGGCCATGAAAGTCCCATACTTGGAGAATCTATCCACCACCACCAAAAATGGAACCCAAGCCTTCAGCCCGTCTTAGGCCAGAAATGAAGTCCATGCTTACGGACTCCCATGGGCTCTTGGGAATGGGAAGAGGGTCCAGCAAGTCAGCAGGTCTTCGCCTCTCAACTTTGTCTTGTTGGCATACCAAACAGGTGCGCACGTACTCCTCAACATCAGTATCAAGTCCAAGCCAATAGTAGTGCCTAGACAAGAGTGCAATGACCCTTCTTTGGCAGGATATCCAGCCACAAGGTATCATGGAACTCGCGTAGGAGCTCCTTGCGCAAACCCTCATATTTTGGTACAAATATACGCTTCCCTTTCGTGTATAGTACTCCATCACTAACCCAAAAGCGTCTTGTTTCACCCATGATTACAGCTTGTTCCACCCATGATTACAGCTTCTTCCAAATGACATGCTATGGCATCACTCCGCAGCCCCACACGGATTCGATCAAGTATAGAGGTACTAACCTGAGTCACAGCAGCAACACTTGTGAAGTCGGCTTTGCGGCTAAGCGCATCGGCAACATTGTTGGTTTTTCCAGATTTGTAGTTGATTTCAAAGTCGAATTCTGCTAGGAAGTCTTGCCAACGTGCTTGCTTCAGGCTCAACTTCTTTTGTGTGAGGAAGTAGCTTGAGGCAACATTGTCCATCTTTACCACGAACTTGGACCCCAATAGGTAGTGCCTCCAAGTGCGTAAGCAATGTACAATTGCTGTCATTTCCCTCTCTTGAATAGTGTATCGTTGTTCGATTTCATATAGCTTCCGACTTTCGAATGCAATAGGGTGCCCATCCTGCTGAAGAACACCCCCAATAGCAAAGTTAGAGGCATCCTTAATTACCTCAAATGGCATGTTGAAGTCAACTACCTTCAATACGGGTTCCTCCACCACAACTTGCTTCAATTTCTCAAATGAAGCTTGACATTTTTACGTCCAATGCCATTGTTGTTTCTTCTTCAAGAGGTCCATTAGGGGTGCCGCTACTGCTGAAAATCCTCTGATGAATCTTCTATAGTAATTCACCAGGCCAAGGAAACTCCTCAAGTCCCCAACCTTTGTTGGCACGGTCCACTCGGAAATAGCTTTGAACCTTCTTTTGATCCATCCAAATCCTTCCGCCGCCAATCCAGTGTCCAAGGAAGGACACTTCTTCCAACCTGAAAGAACATTTTTCCCTCTTTACAAAGAGAGAGTTGTCCTTTAACACCTTGAAAACCTGTTGTAGGTGTTTTTTACATATTCCTCTAGATTTGGGCTATACACCACAATGTCATCTAAGTAGACGACTACAAATTTATCAAGGAATGGTGAAAAAACTTGGTTCATAAGAGTACAAAATTTACTAGTTGTCACACCACTAGATAATGCAAGGCACAATCGTGATCTTTAGTAGCGTGCGGCCTAGCCTCCAAGTCCATCTGGATACTAGTCAGCCTCTCGGAAGAAGTTTAGCACAAGAACACTCCATTCTTGGTGCTAGGACACTCTCAAAACACAAGCACAAAAGAGGACTCCGAATTTGGGAGGAAAGAATGCTTCTATTGAATGACTTACAAGCCTTTGTACATGGCTATTTATAGATTACAAAACCTCTCATGGTTGGTGACACCTTGCAAGCACTTCTCTAGGTGCTTGCCAACCAATGCCAACTCATGCCAACCCATAGATTCCCACTAACTCAATGAGTTGTTGCCAACTAGCAAGCACTCCCTCCTAGTGCTTGCCAACTCATTGCCAACTCATGCATGCCACCTCACTTGCCTAGTCATGAGTTACCTCGTGTGCCATGTCATACAAGTGCCATGTCATCCTCCTCGTCATCGGATGATAGTTGGTCCTACACCTCTTTGTCAGTTGGTTGTCCATGCTCATTTGTGTGCGCGTCCGCTCTTGTCACATGTCCATGTTCCATGCATATCGCACATTTTGGTATAGGGAAGTCGCGCCCGTTTCACATTGACTCCAATTGGTCCAAAATAAGTTAGAATAACTTCACCTGAAGAATCTTTGATTATTCCCCCAATGCCAGCAGGGCCTGGATTACCGAGTGAAGATCCATCAAAATTGAGCTTGTAAGTGGAGTAATGAGGAGGCTGCCAAACTTGATTTGTTGATCGATTAGAAGTGCCAAGACATGCATGCTCGGCCCATGACTTCCAAATGGTACTAACATCAACCCCCTGAAAATAGCTTTGAAGCTTGAGCCATCCCACAATAGAGTGTAGAGTAGAATAGGCCACATGTCTCTAATGTTATTATTGCCCATGAAAAATCCTCCTATTCCTTTCTTTCCAAAGGAACCAGGGAATAAAGCCTACACAACACTTGAACATGAGTCTTCCTTTATTCTTCAATCCCAATGAAGTTGTCATTGATGCAATTCTAATCAAACCATGTGGTATAACAATTTCAGACCCAAATAAGCTGAGAATCAACATCCAAACCTTCCAGCTATATGAGCAATGGATCAGAACATGGTCCACTGTCTCAGGTACAACTTGGCAAAAAGGACAAAGACCTGAAGTAATGTGCATTCCTCTCCTCTGAAGTAGATCTCTGGTGGGCAATCTTCCCCTCATGGCACACCAACTGAAAAAATATTGTTTATTTGGGCAAGATAGAGACTAAACAATGGCCGCCGGATGATTACTCGAATTGCTATTGGCAAAAGTAAGATAAGCAGATCTTACTGTGTAGATACCCTTCAGGTCAGGTCTCCACAATAACTTGTCCTCATCTTCCCTATTAAGGCAAACACTATTGAGCTCCCCCAGTAGATGCGAGATGTCAATAGCTTCATCATCATTCAATGATCTTCTAAGTAGGGATTCCCAATTAAGATTACTGAGTTGACCCGATGGAGCAATATCAGATATGAGGCACAGTTGATCCCTTGCAATAAGAAATAACCTGGGGTATTTCTCAGCCAAAGGGTTGTCACCTAACCATGAATCAGTCCAAAAGTGTGTCTTATTCCCATTACCAAGATGAAAGAAAATATTTTGGCGGAAAGAGGGGAGAGTTTAATAATTGTTCTCCAGTTAGGAGAAAAACCCCTGGCCCTTCTACCTTCAAGCCACCAATGCAAATTTCCTCTCCCAAATTTTGCCCTAACAATTCTTTTCTTGGCCACATCCTCATCTGAATTCAATTTCCATATCCACTTACTCAATAAAGTAGAGTTGATATGTTTAATCCTTCTTATGCCCAAACCACCTTTCTCCTTGCTTTGACAAACTTCCTCCCAGTTAATTAAATGCATCTTAGAGTTTTCAGAGGTACCTGATCAGAGGAAATTTCTCATAATTTCTCAATATTTGATACTACCGAAGTTAGGCAATGTAAGAAGGATAAGAAATAAGTGGGAATCCCAATGAGACATGTTTTAATCAAAACAATTCTGCCAACTTTAGATAATAGTCGACCTTGCCATGTACTCAACTTGTTTTGTAACTTCTCAATAATCGGATCCCATAGTGTTTTGGAGTTCTACTGATGAATAACGGAAGACCCAAATAAGTAGAAGGAATAGATCCCACTCTGCAGCCCAAAGCAGCAACTATATCATCAAGCATAAGATCATTAATATGGAAACCTGATAAAGTAGACTTGGTCCAATTATCTTTAATCCTGAAGACATCTCAAACAATATTAGGATATGTTTAATATTCTCGAGCTGATCCTTGGTGCCCTTACAAAAAATTATTGTATCATCGGTAAATTGGACTAGTGGAATCCTCAATCCCTCCTCAGTAAACACTGCATCAATCCAGCCCTCCTCGATAGCCAAATTCAGCAAGTATCTCAAGCCTTCTCCTGCTATGTTAAAAAGCATGGGAGATAGTGGATCCCCTTGTTTGAGGCCTCGACTTGGCTTAATGAAACCGTGAGCCCCACCATTAACCAAAATAAAGTATCTAGTTGAGGAAATGCAAGACATTAATCCACTTTCTTCATTTCCTACCAAAGCTGAGAAGTTGCATCATGTGTCTTATGTAGTCCCATGAGACTCTGTCAAAGGCCTTCTCAAAATTAAGTTTGAGGATGACATGTGGCTCACTACTCTGATGGCAAAGATGAAGAACCTCGTGGGTACACATAGCTGCATCCATGATGTTCCTAACTTTTATATATGCATGTTGCTCAGGGCTGATAATATAATTCATGACTCTCTGCATTCGGCTGGCAAGAACACGGGCTATGACTTTATAGGTGCTATTAGCAAGGCTAATCGGTCTGAAATCAGTAACCCTTTCAACACACCTTTTCTTTGGAAGTAGGGCAATAAAAGTTGACCCCATTGCATTGCAAGTGAGCCCATATTCATGGAAGTGATGAAGCATTTGAGTAACATCGTCTCTTATAATATGCCAGCATGAGTTAAAAAATTCTCCATTATAACCGTTCGGTTCTGGAGCTTTGTTCTTTGGCATGAACTTATTAGCAGCATCAATTTCCTCATTGGTGAAAGGCAATTCAAGCTCATCTGCACAGGCTTGAGTTAACTATTGGCTGAATACCCCAGCAAGCCGAGGTCTATTAAAATGAACCAAATCCCTAACATAGCTTTCAAGCATAAGGTCCATCTTGGTTTCTTGAAGAAGAATAATATGGGCCCTGCTTTGCTAAATCACATTACGAATAACAGCTCTTTTACTATTACTTCAGACTCCCCTAACGTTCCATGTGACAATAATCATTTCTTCTTTGTCTTTGTAGCATGTGTAACTCCCTTTCCTCTACCCCTGCCCCTTGTTTGAATTCTGTCCTATCTTTCAGTCTCTTGGATTTGGTTTGATGCATCTAACTTGGTGACCTTGGGGAGAATAGCCTGAAAATCTTTTTGAGTTAAATTTCATAATTCCACCTCCATTCTGAGTTTTTGCACCCAAGAAAATTCTGATGATTTTCGCTTTTCCGGAATTACTTCCAAATTAATTTCCTTAGAGCCCATGGAAGTCCCTACCTCCATATTTCCTTCTTTTTGTAATTCCGAAGAAATAACATCCTCCAATTGAATATTGCAACGCCCTTGGACAGAATTGGGAGAATTCTCGGTAGAGAGCATTTGTCTTGGAGCTGATGCTTGGGTAATTTTCCAGGAATACATCGTCATAGGGGAGGTAAAATTCTGAATTCGTATTGGAGAAGGGTTTGAATGCTCCAAAATAGGGGATGACGCCAGAAATTATCATGGACACTGGTATGGGGTGTAGCCAAATTTTTGGGACCGAGAATCAGAGCAGCAGTAGGAGAATAAGATGCGAGGGGGACAGGGGAGTCAAGAGGAGCTGTTGGTGTCTTGGACATCAGCTACCACAATCGCCCTTGAAATCTGCTGGGCAGCGGGAATTACGCCTCTATTTTGCAAGCCTTCATTAGAACGGGTTGTGGAATTTATAGGAGGAAGGAGAGAAGGAATGAGAGGATGACGGTATTTGCTTGATGACTGCCAAGGGCCCAATGAAATAGATCCACTAATATGTTCTAACTCATCCGGGTCGACTCGCTCCTGCACCGAGCTCGGCCGAGTTTGAAGCTCCGCTGGTTCAGCTCGTGCTTCCGCAGCTGGTTGCACTATTGGCTCGGCTTCTGGGTCAACGTGCGACTCGACTCGTTCTAAAGCCAGTGAGTCGACCGAGTTACAATCCGACTCATCATCTTCTTCCTCTTTTTGTATTTTTTCTTCGAATTCTCTTACTTTAGCCTTCAGGTTGATTTTTTCATCGAATTCACCTCCTATATGAGTTTTTCTTTGAATTCCTTACAATAGGCTTCAATTTGAGTTTGTTTTCGAACTCACTTACAATAGCTTATAGTTTTGAGTTTTTCTTCGAACTTCCTTACTATTGCGTTCAATTTAAGTTTTTTTTTTGGAATTTCTTTACTATGGACTTCAGTTTCAGTTTTACTTCAAATTCCCTTACTATAGCCTTAAGTTTGATTTTATCATTCAATTCTATTAGAGTCTCCTTCATTTTGAGATTTTGTTTCGAATTCCCTTACTATAGCGTTTAGTTTGAGTATTTCATCAAATTCCTTTACTGTAACTTTCAATTTGTGTTTTTCTTCAAATTACCTTATTATAGCCTTTATTTTGATTTTTTCTTTGATTTCCTATACTATAGCTTCCAATTAGAAAAGACAATGAATAATTGCAAGGAAAGCAGTACAGTTTTTTTTTTTTTTTTTTTGAAAGTAGGCAGTACAATTATTAGTGCCCAACTACATCAAATGTCTCCAGTTAACCAAGAGCTAACCGTAAATCCAGAAAGAAGTGGCACACATACAATGGAATGGTTTACAGTCAACTGCACCACAGAACAATCTTGAAAATGTAAGCTATATGTCCAAACTTATAAGTGCTTTCCTCCTACCTATAATCTCTGACATGACAATGCAAAAAACTTAATTTTGATCCATTTAGCTTTTTATGAATAGAGCCCAAAAGAACATCTTCTAGCTGCCAAATCCTTGTTTTGAACTTTGGTTCTTAAGAGGCTTCACCTGTTTCAGATACTTGCAGTCATTCATGGAAATAGAACCAAAAAAGGCTACTCAGATCATGCCTTTTGCAACTGACATGAGTCTGTGACACTTTGGCTTCAATTATGATCCATTGGCATTTACACCTTGGTGCTGTCAACTAAGCTCTGATCTCATGCCAAGCCACAGAGTATAATGAGATAGGGAAATGCGCAGTAGTCAGAGATATAGAGGAGCACACATCTCCAGAATCAGCCTGACCTGTCTCTAGATTTCTGTACTTTTAGTACCACCTATGAGATTTCCAGTGCAGTATTATTGCAGGTGAAACTGTAAACAGTATGTATGTTGTTCTGTTCCCTCCTATCTACCCCTCACCCACACAAGTACCAAAGTAAAAGAAAAAATCACATCAACATACAAAAAGTTATAAATTTTATTTTGCATGAAGAAAGGGGGAATAAGATTTTCTGAAGAGTTATCCTCTCCTCAAAACCCCCACAAGAAGATTGTAAGAAACAAACAATTGCATTAAGATGAGCTATGATAAGAATCAGGGTATTTTTCCTTTCAAAATGCATTTTTTCAGAAAGATAAAAAAAACAAATATTTGCCAGACTTGCCCCACTTGGGATCATAAATCATAAGTGAATCAGCAAGTGGCAGAGAGTGCAGATTATAATAAATATTTTTAAGTAGTAGTGTAGGTGTAAACTTATTGGGGGCAAAGAAAAAGGCAATAGCTGATACTAATCCTTTAATATAGCCTTCAATTTTAGTTTTTTCGTCGAATTCCATTATTATAGCCTTTAGTTTGAGTTTTGTTTCGAATTCATTAGCATCGCCTTCAGTTTGTGTTTTTCTTCGAATTCCCTTACTTTAACCTGCAGTTTGACTTTTTCTTCTAAGTCCCTTACTCCAGCCTTCAATTTGAGTTAATTTTTTTGAGTTTATTTATTTTTTCCGAAATCCCTTACTATGGCCTATAATTTTAGTTTTACTTCAAATTCCTTTACTATAACCTTCAGTTTGAGTTTTTCTTCGTATTCACCTTCTGTATGTGTTTTTCGTCGTATTCACCTTTTGTATGTGTTTTTCTTCGAATCTGAGTTTTTCTTCGAATTCCATACTATAGCCTTCACTTTGTGTTTTTCTTCGAATTCCCTTACTATACCTCTCAGTTTAAATTTTTCTTTGAATTCCCTTACTATAACCATTAGTTTAAGTTTCTTTTTTGAAATCCCTTACACTAGCCTTAAGTTTGAGTTTTTCTTCAAATTCCCTTGCTATAGCTTTTTGTTGTAGTTTAAATTTTTTCTCCGAATTTCTTACTATTGCCTTCAGCTTCTATTACTCCTCAAATTCCGAAACTATAACATTCAGTTTGAGTTTCTGAACCAATTTGCTCACTATAGCCTTCAATTTGAGATTTTGTTCAAATTCCCTTACCTATAGCCTTCAGATCGAGTTTTTCATCGAATTGCTTTACCATAATCTTCAATTCGTGTTTTTCTTTGATTTTCTTTACTATAGGCTTCAGTTTGAATTTTTCATTGAAATCCCTTACAATAGTCTTATGTTTGAGTTTTTCTCAAAATCCCTTGCTATAACATGTAGTTTGATATTTTCTTTAAGAGTGGTGATAAGGATACTGTCAAATTTTATTGTGAAGGTTTACAGCATGACGTGGCGTCCTCATTGGCAGTCCAAATAAGAGATAAAATAGGAACAATCTTCCTATTCTATATGTAAGCCTAAACCCTAGACCTTATCTGGACTACCAACGAGGCTACTTGCAGGACAGCCACATTACGATGTAAAAACTCGCAGTAAAAACTCACTATACTGAAATCATTTTTCTTTCTTTAAATTCCCATATAATATCCTAGAGTTTTTTTAGTTTTTCTATTTGAATACCCTTATTAAAACTTTCCGATCGAGTTTTTCTTTAAATTTCTTACTATAGTATTCAATATAAGTTTTTCTTTGAAATCCATTATTATAGCCTTTAGTTTGAGTTTTTCAACAAATTTCCTTACTCAAGCCATCAGTTTGAGTTTTTTTTTTCGAATTCCATTACTACAACATTTAGTTTGAGCTTTTTTTAATGCCCTTACTATCTCCATCTTTTAGAGTTTTTTGTTGGAATTTCTTAATTGTAACCTTTGCTTTAAATTTCTTTTCGAAATCCCTTAGAAAAGCCTTCGGTTTGAGTTTTTCTTCGAATTCCTTTACAATAGCATTCAGTTTCGTTTTTTCTTTGAATTCTCTTACTATAACCTTGATTCTGAGTTTTCCATGGAATTCCTTTACTATAGCATTCTATTTAGGTATTTCTTCGAATTCCTTTACTATAGCCTTCAGTTAAAGTTTTTCTTCGAATTCCCTTACTATAGCCTTTAGTTTGATTTTTTCATCGAATTCACCTCCTATATGAGTTTTTCTTTGAATTCCTTACAATAGGCTTCAATTTGAGTTTGTTTTCGAACTCACATACAATAGCTTAGAGTTTTGAGTTTTTCTTCGAACTTCCTTACTATTGCGTTCAATTTAATTTTTTTTTTTTGGAATTCCTTTACTATGGACTTCAGTTTCAGTTTTACTTCAAATTCTCTATTTCAATTTGTGTTTTTCTTCAAATTACCTTATTATAGCCTTTATTTTGATTTTTTCTTTAAATTTTAACAATTTTTTTGTTGAATTCCCTTTCTATAACCTTCACTTTGAGTTTTTCCTAAAATTCCCTTATCATAGCCTTCAGTTATTTAGTTTGTTTTTTTAGAATTTCCTTACAAAAGCCTGCAATTTGAGTTTTTCATTGAATTTGCGTCTAGTTAGAGTGTTTCATTGAATTTGCGTTTAGTTTGAGTTTTTCATTGAATTCGTGTTTAGTTTGAGTTGTTCATTGAATTCGCGTTTAGTTTGAGTTTTTCATTGAATTCGCGTTTAATTTGACTTTTTCTTTGAATTGCGTACTACAGCATACAATTTTAGTTTTTCTTGGAAATCCTTTATTATGGCCTTCTGTTTCAATTTTTTCATAGCAATCTCTTACTATAGCTATCAGTTTGAGATTTGCTTCAAATTCCCTTACTATAGCCTTCAGTTTGAGTTTTTCGTTGAATTCCCTTACCATTGCCTTCAGTTTGAGTTTTTCATCAAATTCACTTTCAATAGCCTTCAAATTTTTGTTTTTAGAATTTCTTGCTATATCCTTTAGTTTGAGTTTTTCTTTGAATTCACTTACTATAGCCTTGAGTTTTTGTTTTCGTTTGAATTCCCTTACTATAGCCTTCAGCTTGAGTTCTTTATCGAAATTCACCTTTGGTAGAAGTTTTTATCGAATTACCTTACTATTGCCTCTAGTTTTAGTTATTCTTGAAATTCCCTAATTGTAGCCTTCAATTTATGTTTTTCTATGTATTCCCTTAATATGACATTAATTTTGAGTTTGTCATCGAATCCCATACTTATAGCCTTTTGTTTGAGATTTTTTCGAATTCCATACTATAGCCTTCACTTTGCATTTTTTTAAGAATCAACCTGACTATTCAGTTTTGAGTTTTTCTTTGGACTTCCCTACTATGTAGTCAGTTTAAGTTTTTTTTTCTTTTTCAAATTCCCTTACAATAGCCATCAGTTTGATTTTTTCATCAAATTCCCTTACTATAGCTTTCAGTTTGAGTTTTTTTTTTGAATTCCCTTATTGTAGCCTTTCGTTTTAGTTTTTCTTCAAATTCTCATACTATAGTCTTCTATTTGAGTTTATCATCGAAGTCCCTTTACTACCCTCAGTTTGTGTTTTTCTTCGAATTTCTTTACTATAGCTTTCCGTTGTAGTTTTTCTTCGATTTCCCTTACTATATCCTTCAAATTATGTTTTCATTGAAGTACCTTGCTAATGCCTTCAGTTCGAGTTTTTCTTCAAAATCACTTACTATAGCATGTAGTTTGAGATTTTCTTTGAATTCCCTTATCATAGCCTTTAGTTTTTTAGGTTTTTTCTTCTAATTCCCTTACAATAGACTTCAATATGAGTTTTTCTTTGAATTTGCATTTAGTTTGAGTTATTCTTCGAATTCCTTACTATAGCATGCAATAGGAGTTTTACTTCAAAATCCATTATTATAGCCTTCAATTAGAGTATTTTATTGCAATGCGTTGCTATAGCATTCCATTTGAGTTTTTCTTCAAATTCCCTTACTATAGATTTCAGTTTGAGTTATTTTTTAAATTCCCTTACAATGGCCTTTTTGTGCGTTTTTCATGGAATTTTTCCCTATAAACCTCAGTTTTTGGTTTTTTACGAATTCCCTTACTATTGCCTTCAATTTGAGTTTTTTCTTGAATTCCCTTACTATACCCTTCAGTTTGAGTTTCTCGTTGAATTATCTTACTATTGCCTTTAGTATGTGTTTTTCATCAAGTTCCCTCACTAAGGCCTTCAATTTGAGTTTTTTTCACGAATTTCTTACTATTACCTTTGCTTTGAGATTTTTATAGAATTCCTTTACTATATAACCTTCAGTTTGTGTTTTTCTTCGAATCCCATTACTATGGCCTTAGGTTGGAATTTTTCGTTAAATTCGCTTATTATAGCCTTCAGTTTCAGAAAATTTCTTTGAATTCCCTTAAGCCATCAGTATGAGTTTTTCATAAAAGTTCTATCAATTCCCTTTACTTAAGCCTTCAGTATGAGATTTTCATAAATTTCTTTGAATTCCCTTACTTAAGCCTTCAGTATGAGTTTTTCATAAAATTTCTTTGAATTCCCTTAAGCCTTTCATGATGAGTTTTTCTTTGAATTCGCCTTTAGTTTGAGTTTTTCTTCGAATTCGCCTTTAGTTTGAGTTTTTCTTGGAAATCCTTTAGTATAGCCATTAGTTTGAGTTTTTCTTTGAATTCCATAACTACAACATTCAATTTGAATTTTTCTTCAAATTTCCTTACTGTAGCATTTTGTTTAAGTTTTTATTCGAATTTCCTTACCATAGCCTTCTGTTTCAGATTTTCTTGGAATTCCTTTACTATAGCCTTCAGTTTCAGTTTTGCTTCAAATTTTCTTACAATAGCCTTTAGTTTGAGTTTTTCTTCGAATTCCTGTACTAAAACCTTTAATTTGTGTCTTTCTTCGAGTTCTCGTACTATATCCTTCAATTTGAGTTTTTTCTCCGAAATCCCATACTATAGCCATTGGGATGAGTTTTTCATTGAATGCTTAACTATAACCTTCAATTTGGGGTGTTGTTTAAATTCCCTTACAATAGCCTTCATTTTGAGATTTTCTTTTTAAATTCTATACTATAGCCATCAGTTTGGGTTTCTGTTTATTCACTTACTATAACCTTCAATTTGACTTTTCTTCGAATTCCCTTATTATAGCCTTCAGATTGAGTTTTCTTTGAATTCCTTTACTATAGCATTCTGTTTGAATTTTTCTCCAAAATTCCTTACGAAATCCTTTGTTTGTTTTTTCTTGGAATTCCCTTACAATTGCCTTCAATTTTAGTTTGTTTTATTTGAATTACTTTACAATTGCCTTCACTTTGAGTTTTTCTCCGAATTCCATTATTATGGCTTTCAATTTGTGTTATTCATTGAATTTGTTAACCATAACCTTTAGTTTGTGTTTTTCTTCAAATTCCCTTAACATAGCCTTCAGTTTGAATTTTTTGTTGAATTCCTATACTATATCCATCAGTTTGAGTTTTCATCGAATTCACTTACTATAACCTTCACTTTGAGTTTTTTTTGGAATTCAATTACTATAGCCTTCAATCTGAGTTTTTTTTCGAATTCCTTTACTAAAGCCTTCAAATTGAGTTTGCATAGAATTCCTTTACTATAACCTTCAGCTTGTGTTTTTATTCAAATTTCCTTACTATAGCTTTTAATTTGAGTTTTTCTTTGAAATCCCTTACTCAAGCCTTTAGTACGAGTTTTTCATCAAATTCCCAATTCCCTTTCTATTACCTTCAGTTTGAGTTCTTTGAATTCACTTTCTATAGCATTCAGTTTGAGTTTGTCTCAAATTTCTTAACTACAGCTTTTTGTTTGAGTTTTCCCTGAACTTCCCTAACAATAGCCTTCAGTTTGAGCTTTTCTTTGAATTTCTTTAAACTCTCTAGCTTGAGTTTTCTTCGAATTCCCTGACGATAGCCTTAAGTTAATGTTTTTTTACTGAATTCCTTTACTATAACCTTAAGTTTGTGTTCTTCATTGAATTCCCTTACTATATCCTTTAGTTTGAGTTTTCTTCGAATTCCCTTACTATAGGCTTCAGTTTGAGTCTTTCATCGAATTCCTTTTCTGGAACCTTCAGATTGTGTGTTTATTCAAATTCCCTTACTATAGCCTTCAATTTGAGTGTTGTTGGATTCCCTTACTATTGCCTTCATTTTGTGATTTGCCTCAAACTCCTTTACTATAGCCTTAAATTTCAGTTTTTCTTTGACTTTACCTTCGGTACAAGTTTTAAATCGAATTCATTTACAATGGCCTTCAGTTCAATTTTTTTTCATCTAATTCCTTTACTATAACCATCAATTTGTGTGTTCATTGAATTCCCATACTATAGCCATATTTTTTTTCGATTTATCTTACTACAGCCTTCAATTTGAGTTTTTCATTGTATTATGGCCTTCAGTTTGAGTTTTTCTTCAAAATCACTTTCAATAGCTAGTAGTTTGAGATTGTCTTTGAGTACCCTTTCATAGCCTATAGTTTTTTTTTTTTTTTTTTTAAATTCCCTTTAGCCATTAGTTTGAGTTTTGTTCTAATTGCATTCTTGAGCATTCAATTTGGTTTTTCTTCGAAATCCTTTATTATTGCCTTCAGTTTGAGTTTACTGTGGCATTCAGTTTGTGGTTTTCTTCAAATTCACTTTCTATAAAAGAGTTTTTTTTTTAATTTCTTTACTATAGCCATATGTAGCATTTTTTCTTGGAATTACCTTAATATAGCCTTCAGTTTCAGTTTTTCTTCACATTCCCTTACTATTGCCTTTCATTGAGTTTTGCATAGAATTTCTTTTCTATAACCTTCTATATGTGTCTTTCTTCGAATTTCCTTACTATGTCATTCAGTTTGTGTTTTTCTTCAAATTCCCTTACTATTGTCTTTCGTTTGAGTTTTGCATAGAATTTCTTTTCTATAACCTTCCATTTGTGTCTTTCTTCGAATTTCCTTACAATATCCTTCAATTTGAGTTTTTCTTCAAAATGCCTTACTATAGGCTTCAGGTTGAGTTTTTCATCAAATTCCTTAACTATACCTTCAGTTTGTGTTTTGGTTCGAATTCCCTTACTATATAGGCTTCAATTTTAGTTTTCCTCTTTAAATTTCTATAATATAGCCTTCAAAATGTGTTTTTTAATTCCCTTAAAATAGCTTTCTGTTTGAGTCTTTCTTCGAAATTCCTTACTACAGCTTTCTGTTTGAGTTTTTCTATGGATTTCCTTACGATAGCCTTCTGTTTAAATTTTCCATGGATTCCCCTTACAATAGCCTTCAATTTCACTTTTTCTTCGAATTCCCTTACTATTGCCTTCAGTTTGAGTTTTTCTTTCAATTCCCTTACTAAGTCCTTAAGTTTGTGTTATTCATTGAATTCCCTAACTCAAACCTCTAGTTCGTGTTTTTCCTCAAATTCCCTTACTATTGCCTTCAATTTGAGTTTTTGTTGGATTCCAACACTCTAGGCTTTAGTTTCAGTTTTTTTTCGAATTCATTTACTAAAGCCTTCAATATGAACTATTCTTCAAATTCCCTTTTCAGTTTGAGTTTGCAAAGAATTCCTTTACTACCTTCAATATGTGTATTTATCCAAATTTCCTTACTATAACTTTTAATTTGAGTTTTCATCAAATTCTCATACTATAACCTTTAAACCCTTACTATAGCATTCGGTTTGAGTTTTTCTTCGAATTTTCTTGCCATGGTTTTTGCTTTTCGAGTTTTCCTAAGAATTCCCATACAATGGTCTTCAGTTTGAGTTTTTCTTCGAATTTCCTTAAACCCTTCAGTTTGGGTTTTTCTTCAAATTCCCTTACAATAGCCTTGGTTAGTGTTTTTCATAGAATTCCTTTACGATAACCCTAAGTTTGTGTTTTTCTTTGAATTCCCTTATTATAGCCTTCAGTTTGAGTTATTGTTGAAATTCCTTACATTAGGCTTTGGTTTGAGTTTTTCCTTGAATTCCTTTTCTAGAACCTTCAGTTTGTATGTTTCTTCGAATTCCCTTACTATAACCTTCAATTGGAGTTTTTCGTCGAATGCACTTACTGTAGCCTTCAATTTGAGTTTTTCTTCGAAAGCACTTACTGTATCCTTCAATTTGAGTTTTTCTTCGAATTCTTTTACTATAGCCTTCCGCTTGGGTTTTTTTCTACGTTGCCTTTGGTATAAGCCTTCGGTTTGTAACTTTCATTGAATTCCTTTACTATAACGTGCAGTTTGTGATTTCCATCGATTTCCCTTACTAAAGCCATCAGTTTGTGTTTTTTCTTCATTTTCCCTTAATGCAGCCTTCAATTTGAGTTTTTCATTGAATTCCCATACTATGGCCGTCAGTTTGAGTTTTTAATCAAACTCCCATTATATAACTTGTAGTTTGATATTTTCTTTGATTTCCTTTAAGCCTATAGTTTTTTTACTATTTTCTAATTCCCTTAGTAAAGCCTTCAGTTTGAGTTTTTCATTGAATTCACCTTTAGTTTGAGTATTTCTTCGAATTGCTTACTATAGCATTCAAGTTTAGCTTTTCTTCGAAATCCTTTATTATAGACTTCTGTTTCAGTTTTTCTAGGAATTTCGTTACTAAAACCTTCAGTTTATGTTTTTCTTCAAATTCCCTTACTATAGCCTTCAGTTTGAGTTTATCTTTGAATTCACTTACTATAGCCTTCTGCCTAAGTTTTTCTTCAGATTCCCATACTATAGCCTTTCGTTTCAGTTTTTCTTAGAATTCCTTTACTATGACATTTGATTTGTGTTTTTCTTCAAATTTCCTTACCATATCCTTTAGTTTGAGTTTTTCAACAAAATGCTTTACTATGGCCTTCGGGTTGAGTTTTTCATCGAATTCCTTATCTATAACATGGAATTTGTGTTTTTGTTCGAATTCCCTTACTATAGCCATCAGTTTGAGCTTTACTTTTTAAATTCATATACTATAGCTATCATTATGAGCTTTACTTTTTAAATTCATATAATATAGCCTATCATTTTGAGTTTTTGTTCGAATTTCCTTACTATAGTCTTTTGTTTGAGTTTTCCTTGTAATTCCCTTACAATAGCCTTCAGTTTGAGTTTTTTTTTGAATTCCCTTACTATTGCCTTCACTTTAAGTTTTTATTTGAATTCCCATACTAGGGCCTTCAGTTTGTGTTATTCATTGAATTCCTTGACTATAACCTTCAGTTTATGTTTTTCTACGAATTCCCTTACTATTGCCTCCAATTTACGTTTTTTTGTTTAATTTCTGTACTATAGCCTTTAGTTTGAGTTTTTCTTCAAATTCACTTAATATAGCCTTCAGTTTGAGTGTTTCTTCGAATTCCCTTACTATAGCCTTCAGTTTGAGTTAGAAGAAAATTCTTTCCTACAACCTTCAGTTTGGGGATTTCCACAAATTTCCTTTCAATAGCTTTTAATTTGAGATTTTCTTCTAAATCCCTTAGTATAACCTTCAATTCAATTCCCTTACTATAGCATTCAGTTTGAGTTTTTTATTCAAATTTGCTTACTATTGCTTTCTTTTAGAGTTTTCCTAGGAATTCCTTTACAATAGCCATCAGTTTGAGTTTTTCTCCGAATTTAATTAAACCCATCAGATAGAGTTTTTCTTTGAATTCCCTTACAAAAGCCTTCGGTTTGTGTTTTTAACAAAATTACTTTACTATAACCTTTAGTTTGTGTTTTGCTTCGAATTCCATTACTATAGCCTTATGTTTGAGTTATTCTACGAATTCCCTTACTATAGGCTTCGGTTTGAGTTTTTCCTTGAATTCCTTTACTAGAACCTTCAGTTTGTGTGTTCTTTGAATTCCGTTTCTATAGCCTTGAGTTTAAGTTATTTGATGAATCCCCTTACTGTTGCCATCAAGTTTTGTTTTTCCCCAAATTTCTTTACTCTTGACTTCATTTTGAGTGTTTTTTGAATTTCTTACTGTTGCCTTCTGTTTGAGTTTTTTTTGAATTCACTTATTGTAGCCTTCATTTTGAGTTTTTCTTAAACTTTTCCATCAGTAAAAGTTTTTAATTGAATTCCCTTACTATAGCCTTCAGTTCGAGTTTTACATCGAATACCTTTACTACAACCTCTAGTTTTTGTTTTTCATCAAATTCCCTTACTATAGCCTTCATATTCAGTTATTTTACGGATTCCCTCACTACAGCCTTCAGTTTGAGTTTTTCTTCAAAATCCCTTTCTATAGCTTGTGGTTTGACATTTTCTTTGAATTTCATTATCATTGCCTTCAGTTGTTTAGCTTTTGAATTCCCTTAAGCCTTTAGTTTTTTTCTTTGAATTCACCTTTAGTTTGAGTTTTTTTTCGAATTGCTTACTAGAGCATTCAATTTGATTTTTCTTCGAAATCGTTTATTGTAGGCTTCAGTTTTAGTTTTTCATTGAATTCCATTGCTATAGCATTTGGTTTGAGTTTTCTTAAAATTAACTTACTATAACATTTCGTTTGAATTTCCATACAATAGCCTTTTGTTGTAATTTTTCTTGGAATTCCCTTAATATAGCTTCCAGTTTGAGTTCTAATTCGAATTCACTTACTATAGCCAACAGTTTGTGTTTGTCTTGAAATCCCTTAGTATAGCCTTTCCTTTGAGTTTTGTAAAGAAGTCCTTTACTATAATCTTCAATTAGTGTCTTTCTGTCAAATTTCCTTACTATATCCTTTAGTTTGAGTTTTCTTCAAAATGCCTTTCTATAGCCTTCGGGTTGAGTTTCAAATTCCTTAACTCTAACCTTCCATTTGTATTTTTTTTGCTTGAATTCCCTTACTATGGCTTTGAATTTGAGCTTTTTGTTTTTAATATATTCCATTACTAAAGTCTTCAATTGAAGTCATTCTTCGAATTCCTTTAAAATACCCTTCGATTAGAGTTTTTCTTCGAATTTCTTACTACAACTTTCTCTTGAGTTTTTCTTTGAATTTCCTTACCATAGCCTTCTGTTTGAGTTTTCCTTCGAATTCCTTTACAATTGCCCTCAGTTGGAGTTTTTCTTCGAATTCCTTTACTATAGCCTTCAGTTTGAGACTTTCTTTATTACTATGGCCTTCAGTTTGTATTATTCATTGAATTCCTTAATTATAACCTTTCGTTTATACTTTCCTTCAAATTACCTTACTATTGCCTTCAGTTTGAGTTTTTTGTTGGATTCCTATACTACAGGCTTTAGCTTGAGTTTTTCTTCAAATTCACTTACTATAGCCATATATTTGAGTTTTTCTCTGAATTCCCTTACTATAGCCTTCAGTTTGAGTTTGTATAGAATTCATGTACTATAACCTTCAGTTTGTTTGTTTCTTCAAATTTCCAAACTATAGTTTTTAATTTAAGTTTTTCTTTGAAATCCCTTACTATAGCCTTCAATTCGAGTTTTTCATCAAATTTTGTTACAACCTTCATTTTAATTTTTTCTTCAAATTCCTTCACTACAGCACTCGGTATGAGTTTTTCTCCGAACTTCCTCACAATTACTTTCTATTTGAGTTTTCCTTGGAATTCCCTTAATAGCCTTCAGTTTGAGTTTTTCTTCGAATTTCCTTAAAACCTTCTGTTTGAGTTTTTTTTTCGAATTCCCCTACAATAGCCTTCGGTTTGTATTTTTCACAAAAGTTTTCACTATATACTTAAGTTTCTTTTTTTCTTTGAATCCCTTACTATAGCCTTCAGTTTTGTTACTTTTTGAATTCCCTTACTATAGGCTTCGGTTTGAGTTTTTCCTCGGATTCCTTTACTAGAACCTTCAGTTCGTGTGTTTCTTCAAATTTCCTTATTTTATATGCCGTCCGTTTGAGTTATTTGATGAATTCCCTTACTATTGCCTTGAGGTTTAGTTTTTTCCCCACATTCCTTTACTATAGACTTCAATTTGAGTTTATTTTCAAATTTTTTCCCAAAGCCTTCAGTTTGAGTTTTTCTTCGAATTCACTTCTTGAAGCCTTCAGTGTGAGTTTTTTTTTTTTTTTGGAATTCTTACGATTGCCTTTACCTTGAGTTTTTTGTCAACTTCGCCTTCAGTATAAGTTTTCAAAGCATTCCCTATAGCCTTCAGTTCTAGTTTTTCATCAAATTCCATTACTATGGCCATGTTTGAGAATTCCTTTATTTTCTTGATTTCCTTCAAAATCCCATTCTATTGCTTGTAGTTTGATATTTTCATTGAATTCTTTGGTTTTTAAGTTTTTTTTT
Source organism: Aristolochia contorta (assembly GCA_022405105.1). Classification (NCBI taxonomy): domain Eukaryota; kingdom Viridiplantae; phylum Streptophyta; class Magnoliopsida; order Piperales; family Aristolochiaceae; genus Aristolochia; species Aristolochia contorta. Next base: position 12,019,501 of record CM039668.1, read on the forward strand.
TGAGCCTTTACTTTGAGTTTTCTTTGAATTCGCCTTTTGTTTGAGTTTTTGGTCAAATTGCTTAGAGAACTCAATTTGAGATTTTCTTTGAAATCCTTTATTATAGCTTTCAATTTGAGTTTTTCAATAAATTCCTTTCTACATCATTCAGTTTAAGTTTCTCTTCAAAATTAGTTACTTGAGTTTTTCTTCAAATTTCCTTACTATTGCCTTCTGTTGCAATTTTTTGGAATTCCCTTACTATAGCCTTCAGTTTGAGGTTTTATTCGGATTCTCTTAATGTAGCCTTCAGTTTGAGTTTTTTCCTCGAATTTCCTTACTATAACCTTCTGTTTGAGTTTTCCTTAGAATTCCTTGACAATAATCGTTAGTTTGATTTTTTCTTCGAATTTCCTTACAATTGCCTTCAGTTTGAGTTTTTCTTTGAATTCCTTTCCTATGGCCTTCAATTTGTTTCTATCATTGAATTCCTCAACTAGAACCTTCAGTTTACGTTATTCATTGAAATCCTTACCAATAACCTTCAGTTTGTATTTTTATTCGAATTCCCTTACTATTGCCTCTTGTTTAAGTTTTTTTTTCTTAAATTCCTATAATATCCTTTAATTTGAGTTTTTCTGTGAATTCACTTAATATAGCCTTCAGTTTGAGTTTTCTTCAAATTCCCTTACTATAACCTTCAGTTTAAGTTTTTCTTCGAATTCCCTTTCTACTGCATTTGGTTGGATGTTTTCTTTGAATTTCCTTACTATTGCTTTAGAATTCCCTTACTTTTTCCTTCAATTTGAGTTTTCACAGAATTCCTTTACTATAACCTTCAGTTTGTGTCTTTCCTCAAATTTCCTTACTATAGTTTTTAATTTCATATTTTCTTCAAAATACCTTACTATAACTTTCAATTGGAGTTTTGTCTTTGATCAAAATCCCTTACTATAGGCATGGGTTTGAGTTTTTCCTCAAATTCCTTCTCTGGAACCTTCCGTTTATGTGTTTCTTCGAATTCCCTTACTGTATCCATTAGTGTGAGTTTTTCGTTGAATTCTCATACTTTTGCCTTCAGGTTCTTTTCCCCAAATTCCCTTACTATAAACTTCAATTTGATTTTTTTTTCGAATTTTTTTCTATTGCCTTGAGTTTCAGTATTTGTTCGACTGCACTTAATGTAGCCTTCAATTTGAGTTTTTTTTTCATTGAATTCTTTACTATAGCCTTCAGTTTGAGTTTTTCTTCGACTTCGCCTTCGTTATAAGCCTGTCGTTTGAGTTTTTATCAAATTCCTTTACTACAATATTCAGTTTGACTTTTGTTCGAATTCCATTACTATTGCCTTCAATTTGATTTTTTCTTCGAATTCCCTTGTGCTATTCATTGACTTCCTTAACCAGAACCTTTAGTTTGTGTTTTTCTACGATTTCCCTTACTATTGCCCTCAGTTTGGATTTTTTTGATGAATTCCTATACTATAGCCTTTAGTTTGAGTTTTCTTCGAATTCATTTACTATGGCCTACAGTTTGAACTTTTCTTAGAATTTCCTTACTATAAACATCAGTTTGAGTTTTCACAACATTCTTTTACTACAACCTTCAAATTGTGTCTTTCTTCAAATTTCCTTAATATAGCTTTTAATTTGATTTTTTCTTCGACATCCCATAGTATAGTCTTCAATTTGAGTTTTTCTTCTAATTCCCTTACGATAACCTTCAGTTTATGTTTTTCTTCGAATTTCCATACTATAGTATTCGGTGTGAGTTTGTCTTCGAATTTCCTTGCCATATCTTTCTTATTTAGTTTTCCTTGTAATTCACTTACAATAGCCTTTAGTTTGAGTTTTTCTTCGAATTTCCTTAAACCCTCCTGTTTGAGTTTTACTTTGAATTCCCTTACAATAGCCTTCGGTTTGTGGTTTTCAATGAATTACCTTACTATAACCTTAAGTTTGTGCTATTCTTCCAATTCCCTTACTATAGCCTCCAGTCTGAGTTATTCTTCAAATTCCCTTACCATAGGCTTCGATTTGAGTTTACTCGAATTCCTTTTCTTAAACCTTCAGTTTGTGTGTTTCTTCGAAAGCCCTTACTATAGCCTTCTGGTTTGAGTGTTTCGTTGAATTCCCTTACTATTGCCTTCAGGTTTTGTTTTCTGCCAAATTACATTACAATAGACTTCAATTTGAGTTTTGTTTTCGAATTTCTAAGTTTTCTTCGAATTCTTTTAGTATAGCCTTCAGCTTGATTTTTTCTTTGACTTCGCCTTCGGTACAAGGTTTTGATAGAATTCCCTTACTATCTTCAGTACGAGTTTTTCATCGAATTCCTCTTCTATAACCTTCAGCTTGTGTTTTTCATCAAATTCCCTTACTAATGCCATTTGTTTGAGTTTTTCTTTGATTTCCTTTATTACAGCCTTCAATTTGATTTTTTCATTTAATTCCTTTATTATGGCTTTCATTTTGAGTTTTTATTCAAAATCCCTTTCTATAGCTTGTAGATTGAGATTTTCTTTGAATTCCCTTATCATAGCTTTCAGTTTTTTAGTTTTTTCGAATTTTTTTAAGCCTTTAGTTTGAGTTATTCTTTGAATTCCTATAGCATTCGATTTGTGTTTTTCTTTGAAATTCTTTATTATAGTCTTTAGTTTTTGTTTTTCATTGAATTCCCTTACTATAGCATTCAGTTTGAGTTTTTCTTCGAACTCACTTCATATAACGTTCTATTTGAGTTTTTCTTCGACTTTCCTTACTATAGCCTTCTGTTTCAGTTTCTCTTGGAATTCCCTTACACAACTTTCAATTTCAGTTTTTCATCAAATTCCCTTACCATTGCTTTTAGTTTGATTTTTTCTTCGAATTCACCTACTCTAGCCTTCAATTTGTGTTTTTTTTCAAATTCCCTTTACTATAATCTTCCATTTGTGTCTTTTTTCAAAATCCATTACCATAGCCTTTGGGTTGAGTTTTTCATCGAATTCATTACCTATTAGCTTCAAGTTCTGTTTTTGTTCGAATTACCTCACTATTGCCTTATGTAGTAGATTTTCTTTGTTAAATTCCTATACTATAGCCTTTAGTTTGAGTTTTTCTTCAAATACCCTTACTATTGCCTTTAGTTTGAGTTTTTCTTCGAATTCCCTTCATATTGTCTTCAGTTTTTTCTTCGAATTTCCTTACTATAGCCTTCTGTTTGTTCTTTGGAATTCCCTTACAATAGCCTTCTGTTTGTTCTTTGGAATTCCCTTACAATAGCCTTCAGTTTGAGATTTTTTCTTCGAATTCCCTTATTATTGCCTTCAGTTGGAGTTTTTCTGTATATACCCTTACTAAGGCCTTCAATTTATGGTATTCATTGAATTCCTTAACTATAACTTTCCATTTGTGTTTTTCAATGAATTCACTGATTATAGCCTTCAGTTTGAGTTTTCCTTCAAAGTCCCATACTATAGCATTCAATTTGAGTTTGCACAGAATTCCTTTACAATGATTTCAGTTTGTGTCTCTCTTTAAATTTCCTTACTATAGCTTTAAATTTGAGTTTTTCTTCGAATTCCATTACTATAGCATTCAGTTTGACTTTTTCTTGGAATTTTCTTACTGTTGCCTTCTTTTTGAGTTTTCCTTTAAACTCCCTATATGTAGCCTTCAGTTTGAGTTTTTCTTTGAATTTTCTTGAACCCTTCAGTTTCAGTTTTTCTTCAAATTCCCTTACAATAGCCTTTGGTGTGTTTCTCAAAAAATTCCTTTACTATAACTTCAAGTTTGTGTTTTTCTTCGAGTTCCCTTACAATTGCCTTTTGTTTCAGTTTTTCTTCGAATTCCATTACTATAGCCTTTTGTCTCAGTTTTTCTTCGAATTGCCTTACTATATTGTACAGTTTGAGTTTTTCATCAAATTGTTTTACTTGAACCTTCAGTTTGAGTGTTTATTTGACTTCCCATACTATAGCCTGTAGCTTCAGTGCTTCTTTGAATTCCCTTACTATTTCCTTCAGTTTGTCTTTTTCCTCAAATTTCTCTACTATAGCCTTTGGGTTGGGTTTTCCATCAAATTCCTTACTAAAGCCTTATGTTTGAGTTTTCCTTCAAATTCCCTTATAATAGCCTTCAGTTTGAGTGTTTCTTCGAATTCCTTACAATTGCCTTTCAGTTTGAGTTTTACTTCGAATTCCCTTACTATAGCCTTCAGTTTGAGTTTTGCATTGAATTTTTTTTATTATAACTTTCAGTTTGTTTTTTTCTTCGAATTTCCTTACTATTACCTTCAGTTTGAGTTTTCCTTAAAATTCCCATACTATAGACTTTGGTTTCAGCTTGTCATCGAATTTCTTTTCTAGAACCTTGACTTTGTATGTGTTTTCGAATTCCCATACTATAGCATTCAGTATAATTTCTTCGTTGAATTCCTTACTATTACCTTCACTTTGGTTTTTCCATCAATTTCCCTTTCTATTGATTTCAATTTTATTTTTTTACGAACTTTTTATATAGCTTTCAGTTTGACTTTCTCTTCAAATTCACTGACTATGGCCTTCAATTTAAGTATTCCTTCCAATTCCCTTACTATGACCTTCAACTTGAGTTCTTAGAATTCGCCTTCAGTATAAGTTTTGCATAGAATTCCCTTACTAAAGCCTCCAATTTCAGTTCTTCTTGAAATTCCATTACTAGCCTTCTTTTTGAGTTTTTCGTCGAATTGCTTACTTACGACTTTCAGTTTGAATTTTTCTTCGAATTTCTTACTATTGCCTTCAGTTTGAGTTTTCCTTTGAATTGCCATACAACAGGTTTCAATTTGAGTTTTTCTTCGATTCCCTTACTATAGCCTATCAGATTACATTTTTTTTAAGTCCCTTCATATTGCCGCCAAATTACATTTTTTTTTAAGTCCCTTACTATAGCCTTCAGTTTGAGTTTTTTATTTTGAAATTCCCTTACTATAGCTTTCAGTTTGACTTTTTCTTCAAACTCCCACACTATAACTGCAACTTAAATAATTTTTTCGAATTCCCTTACAATAGCCTTAGGTTTGAGTTTTTTTCTTAAAATATACATATTATGGCCATCAGCTTGAGTTTATCATCGAATTACTATAACCTTCAGTATGTATTTTATTCTGAATTCTCTTACTATAGTCTTCAGTTTGAGTTTTTCTTCAATTTCCTTTAATATAGTCTTTACTTTAAGTTTTTTAGTTGAATTCCCATTTAACTGCCTTCGGTTTTTTAGTTTTGCTTTTCAAATTCTCTTACTATAGCCTTCAGTTTAAGTTTTTCTTTGAATTGGCCTTTAGTTTGAGTTTTTCTTCAAATTCTTTACTATTGCATTCAAATGGACTTTTAATTCAAAATCCTTTATCATAACCTTCAGTTTAGAGTTTTTCATCGAATTCTCTTAATATAGCATTCAGTTTGAGTTTTTCTTCAAATTACTTTACTACAACATTCTGTTTGAGTATTTCTTGTAGTTACCTTACTATAGCCTTCAATTTAAGTTTTTTTTTTTTTGAAAATTGTCTTACTATAGCATTCATTTTGAGTTTTTTTTTGAATTCCCCTACAATAGCCTTTGGTTAGAGTTTTTGAAGGAATTCATTCAATATAAACCCTAGTTTGTGTTTTGCTTCAAATTCCCGTACTATAGCCTTCAATTGATTTTTCTTCTAATTCCCTTACTATAGGCTTCGGTTTGAGCATTTCATCAAGATTCTACTATAGCCTTGAGTTAGAATTTTTCGCTATTTTCCCATACTATAACCATCGGTTTGTGTTTTTCATAAAATTCCCTTACTATAGCTTTGAGTTTTTCCTTGAATTTCTTACTATTTCTTTTCGTTTGAGTGTTTCTTCAAATTCACTTACTATAGCCTTCAGTTTGAGTTTTTCTTTGAATTTCCTTACTATAGTCTTTCATTAGAGTTTTGGATAATATTCCTTTATTATAACCTTCAAGTTACAACTTTCTAAAAATTTCCACACTATATCCTTAAGTTTGAGTATTTCTTCAAAATCCCATATTATAGCCTTCGGGTTGAGTTTTTCACCGAATACCTTACCTATAACGTTCAATTTGTGTTTATATTCGAATTCTCTTGTGATAGCCTTTAGTTTGAGTTTGTTTTTTAAATTTCTATTCTACAGCCTGCAATTCGAGTTTTTCTTTGAATCCACTTACTATTGCCTTCAATTTGATTTTTTCTTCGAATTCCCTTACTATACCCTTCAGTTTGAGTTCTTCTCCGAATTCATTTACTATAGCATTTTATTTATGTTTTCAAGAATTTCCTTACTAAATTCTTCTATTTGAAATTTCCTTGGAATTCCCTAAGAATTGCCTTTAGTTTAAGTTATTCATCAAATTCCCTTACTATAGCCTTCAGTTTGAGTTTTACTTTCAATTCCCCAACTATAGCCTTCCGTTTAAGTTTTCCATAGAATTCCTTTATTATAACCTTCTGTTTGTGTTTTTCTTTGAATTTCCTTACTATAGCCTTCAGTTTTAATTTTTCTTCAAATTCCCATACTATAGGCTTCGGTTTGAGTTTTTCATCGAATTTCTTCACTATAACCTTCACTTTGTGTGTATTTTAGATTCCATTACTATAACCTTCAGTATGAGTTTTTTGTTTAATTCCCTTACTATTGCCTTTAGTTTGATTTTTTCATCAAATTCCCTTACTATTGCCTTCAATTTGATTTTTTCGAATTTTTTATTATAGCCTTCTGTTTGAGTTTCTCTTAGAATCCACTTACTATGGCCTTCAGTTTGAGTTTTTTTTCCAATTCCCATACTATAGCCCTCTGCTTGAGGTTTCTTCCAATTTGCCTTGATACAAGGTTTTCATAGAAATTCCATACTATAGCTTCCAATTTCAATTTTTCTTGAAATTCCCTTACCTAGGCTTCATTTTGAGTTTTTCAACGAATCGCTTAATTATAGCCTTCAGTTTGATTCTTTTTTGAATTCCTTACTATAGCCTTTAGTTTGTGTTTCTTCAAATTCTCGTACAATAGCTTTTAGTTTGATTTTTCGTTCTTACTATAGCATCCAGTTTCAGTTTTTCTAGAAATTCCACAACTTGACTTTTTCTTCTTACTATATAGCCTCCACTATCAGTTTTTCTTCAAATTCCTTTACTTTAGCCTTCATTTTGAGTTTTTCGTCGAATCGATTACTTATAGCCTTCAGTTTGAATTTTTCTTCAAATTCTTTACTAAAACCTTCAGTTTTAGTGTTTTTTTTTTCGAATTCCCTTACTACTGCTTTCATTTTGTGTTTTGCTTTGAATTAGCTTATTATAGCCACCAGTTTACATTTTTTTATTAATTCCCTTACAATAGCCTTCAGTTTCAGTTTTTCTTCAATTTCCTTTCCATTTGAGTTTCTTTTTTTTCGAAATCCCTTACTATAGTCTTTAGTTCAAGTTTTTCATCGAATTCCCTTAGTTTGACTTTTCTTCGAATTCCTTCACTACAGCCTTCAACTTGATTTTTTCTTCAAATTCGTCTTCGGAATAAGTTTTTTATCTAATTCCGTTATTATAGCTTTCCATTTCAATTTTTCTTGAAATTCCCTTACTATCCTTCAATTTGTGTTTAGCTTCGTATTCCCTTACTTGAAGCCTTCAGTTTTAGTTTTTTTTTAATTCCTTACTACAGCCTTCATTTTGAGTTTTTCATCAGATTCCATTACTATAGCTTTCAGTTCGAGTGTTTCTATGAATTCCCTCACAAGCCTTCAATTAGATTTTTCCTTAAATTTCTTCACTATAACCTTCACTTTGAGTGTTTATTTTTTCAAATTCCCTTACTAGGCCTTTTAGTGTGAGTTTTTTTCAATTCCCTTTCTATACCCTTCAGCTTATGTTTTTTTTGAACTCCCTTATTATAACCTTCAGTGTTTGTTTCTCATCGAACTCCCATTCTATAGCCATGAGTTTGAGTATTTTTTCGAATTCCTTCGTTGTAGCCTTCAATGTGAGTTTTTCCTCGAATTACTTACAATAGTCTTCAATACTGTTTATCTTCTAATTCCCTTACTATAGCCTTCAATTTCAGTTTATCATTTAACTCCCTTACTAATGCCTTAAGTTTAAGTTTTTTTCCCAATTCCCACATTATAACCTATAGTTTGCATTTTTCATCGAATTCCTTTAGTATACCTTCAGTTTGTGTTTTTTTTCGAATTCCCTAACTATAGCCTTCAGTTGGAAATTTTCCTCAAACTTCATTACTATCACCATTAGTTTGACTTTTTCTTCAGTCTTAATATGGCCTACAATTTCAGTTATTCCATCAAATTCCCTTACAATAGCCTTACATTTGAATTTATTTTTAAATTACCTTATTATAGCCTTTATTTTGATTTTTCCTCCAAATTCCCTTCCTATAGCCTGTAGTTTGAGTTTTTCTTCGAATTCCCTTACTATAGCTTTTAGTTTTGAGTTTTTCTTCGAATTCCTTACTATAGTATTCAGATTGAATTTTTTCCATATCCTTTAACATATCCTACAGTTCAAGTGTTTCATCAAATCCCTTACTCTAACCTTCAGTTTGAGTTTCTCTTCGGATTCCCTTACTATGGTCTTCAGTTTGAGTTTTCGAGTTTTTCTTCAAATTCCCCTACTATAGCGTCAGTGTGATTTTTTTTCTTAATTCACTTACTATTGCCTTCAATTTGAGTTTTTTCTTCGAATTCAGTTACTATAGACTTCAGTTTGAGTTTTTCTTCAAATTCTCTTACTATAGCCTTCAATTTCTATTTTTCTTCGAATTCCCTTACTATAGCCATTCGTTTGAGTTTTTCAAAGAATTTCGTTGCCAAAACCTTCTTTTTCTATCTTAATTCAATTTTCCTTACTATATCCTTCAATTTGGGTTTTTTTTTTTCGAAATCCCTTAATGTAGCCTTCAAGTTGAGTTTTTCATCGAATTCCTTAACTACAACCTTCAATTTATGTTTTTTATTCGAATTCCCTTATTGTATCCTTCAGCTTGAGCTTTTCTTTTTAAATTCCTTTACTATTGCCTTCAGTTGAAGTTTTTCTTTCAATTCACTTACTATTGCCTTCAATTTGAGTGTTTCTTGGAATCCCATACTATATCAGTATGAGTTTTTCTTCCAATTCTCTTATGGTTTGAATTTTTCTTCGAATTTCCTTACTGTAGCCTTAATTTTAAGTTTTCCTTGGAAATTCCATTATAATAGACTTCAATTTGAGTTTTTTTTCTTGAATTCCCTTCCTGTGGCCTTCAATTTGAGTTTTTCTTCGAATTACCTTACTATGGCCTTCAATTTATGTTTTTCATTGAATTATTTGACTATAACCTTCAATTTGTGTTCTTCTTCAATTTCCCTTAGTATAGCCATCAGGTTGAATATTTCTTACAACTTTCAGTATGAATATTTCTTATAGCCTTCAAATAGAATTTCTCTTCGAATTCCCTTACTATAGCTTCCGGTTTGACATTTTCTTCAAATTTCCTTATTATAGCCTTTCGTTTTAGTTTTTCTTTGAATTTCCTAACTAGAGCCTTACGTTTAAATTTTTTGAAATCCCTTACTCTTGCCTTCAGTTGAGTTTTTCTTCGAATTCCCGTATTATGACCTTTGGTTTGAGTTTTCCATAGACTTCCTCTATTATAACCTTTAGCTAGTGGTTTTCTTCTAATTCCCTTACTATAGTTTTCAGTTTGAGTTTTTATTTAAATTCCATTTCTATAGGATTCGGTTTGAGTTTTTCATCAAATTCCTTCTCTAGAACCTTCACTTGGTGTGTCTTCGAAATACCTTACTATAACCTTCATTTTGAGTTTGTCATTAAATTCCCTAACAATTTATTTCAGTTTGAGTTTGTCAATGAATTCCCTTACTATTTCCTTCAATTTGAGGATTTTTTACGAATTCCCTAACTATTGCCTTCATTTTGAGTATTTCATCGAATTCCTTTATTAGAACCTTCAGTTTGTATATTTCTTTGAATTTCCTTACTATAGCCTTTAGTTTGAGTTTTTCATTGAATTCCTTTACTAAAACCTTTAGTTTGAGTTTTTAATCGAACTTCAACAACCAAGATAGTGTAAATCTTCAGTTTGAGTTTTTTTTCTAATTCTCATACTATTCGTCTTTGGTTTGAATTTTTCTTCAAATTCCTTTATTATTGCCTTTTATTTGAGGTTTTTACAAATTTCCTTACTATTCGGCTTTGGTTTGAATTTTTCTTCAAACTCCCTTACTATAACCATCAGTTCCAGTTTCCCTCAAATTCCCTTATTATCGCTTAAATTTTCAGTTTTTCGTCGAATTCCCTTATCATAGCCTTCAATTTGTGTTTTTCATTCAATTCTCATATAGCCTTTGGTTTGAGTTTCCCTTTGAATTCCCTTACTATAGCCTTCTGTTTGAGTATTGCTTCAAAAACACTTAATATAGCCTTCAGTTTGATTTTTTTTTTTATCAAATTTTCTTACATAGCCTTCAATTTGTGTTTTTTTCTTTGAATTCCCTTACTATAGTCTTCAAATTGAGTTTTTCTTAAAATCCCCTTACTAGCCTTCAACTTAATTGTTTCTTCGAATTGCATTACTATAGCCTTTAGTTTACGATTTTCATTAAATTCTTTAATAACAATCTTTAGTTTATGTTTTTCTTCGAATTTTCCTTAGAATAGCCTTCAGCTTGAATTTTTCTTCGACTTTCATTATTATTGCCTTCAATTTGATTTTTCATACAATTCCTTTATTATAATTGTGTTTTTTTTTTTCAAATTTCCTTACCCTTCAGTTTGAGTTTTTCTTCAAATTTCCTTATTATATCCTTCTATTAGAGATTTTTATCGAGTTTCGTTACTATAGCCTTCAGTTTGACTTTTTTCTTCAAATTTCCTTATTATGTCCTTCTATTAGAGATTTTTATCGAGTTTCGTTACTATAGCCTTCAGTTTGACTTTTTTCGTTGAATTCTCATTTAAAGCCTTCAATTTTTGTTTTCATAAAATTTCCTGCCAATAGCCTTCAATTTGAGTTTTTCTTTGAATTTCTTACTATAGCCATCAGTATGAGTTTTTCTTCGAATTTACTTACTATAGCCTTCAACTTGATTTTTCTTTGAATTCACTTATAGTATATGTTTTCACTGAATTCCTTACTATGACCTTCAATTTGTGTATTTCGTCGAATTCTCTTACTATAGCTATCAGTTTGAGTTTTTCTTCGAATTCCCTTCCTAAAATTCCCATCTTGTAGCCTTCGATTTGGGTTAATCATCGGATTCCCTTACTATTACCTTCAGTTTGATTTTTTCTTCAAAAATTCCTAATATAGCCTTCAATTTAAGTTCTTCATTTAATACTTTAACTATAGCCTTCAATTTGATTTTTTTTTTTTTTTTTTTGTCGAATTCCTTTCTATAGCCTTCAATTTGAAATTTTCTTCAAATTTCTAACTATAGTCTTTAGTTTGAGTGTATTTCGAATTCCTTTTTATACCCTTCAGTTTGAGTTTTCATCTGATTGCCTTAATAGAGGCTTCAAATTTTTCATCGAATTCCCTTACTATAACTTTAATTTTAATTTTTCTTCAAACTTCCATAATAGCATTTAGTTTAAGATTTTATGGAATTCCTTTACTAAAACCTTACTACAGCCTTCAATTTGAGTTTCTCATTGAATCCCCACCCTTCCTTTATTTTGATGATTAGTTTGCATTTTTCGTTGAATTCCATTTCTATCGCCTTTGAGTATTTCATCAACTTCCCATACTATAGCCTTTCAGTTTGATTTTTTTTCAAATTCCTTATTATTGTCTTTCAGTTTGATTTTTTCTTCAGATTCCTTACTATTGCCTTCATTTTGAGTTTTTCATTGAATTCTTTTACTATAGCCTTCTATTTGAGATTTTTTTGGAATTTCTTACTAAAGTCTTCAGTTTGATATTTTTTTTTTTTTTTTTGAATTCCCTTTCTTGCCGTCTGTTTGAGTTTTTCATCAAATTCATTTACAATGGGCTTCATTTGAGTTTTTCATCGAACTCCAATACTGTAGCCAAAGTTTGAGTTTTTCATCAAATACCATTTCTATAGCCATCAGTTTTAGTTTTCCTACAAAATCCCTTACTATAACTTACATTTCCAGTTTTTCATCGAATTCCCTTATCGTAGCCTTCGATTTGTGATTTTCATTCAATTTCATTACTATAAGCTACAGTTTGAATTTTTCTTCTAATTATTATAAGAGAGCCTTCACTTTGAGTATTTCGTTGAATTCTCTAACTAAAGCCTATTTTTCTTCGAATTCCCTTACTGCCTTTGGTCTAAGTTTTTCATTTAATTCCTTACAATAGTCTACCGTTTGAGTTTTTCTTCGAATTCCTTTACTATAGCCTTCAGTTTGAATTTTTATTCAAATTCCCTTGCTACCGCTTTCAATTTGGGTTTTCGTTGATTCTCATACTACAGCCTTTTGTTTGAGTTTTTAATCGAATTCCCTTACTTTTCTGTTTGAGTTTTTAATCGAATTCTCTTACTCATAACCTTTAGTATAAGTTTTTTTAAGAAGCCCATTTTACAGCCATTAGTTTGACCTTCAATTTTAATTTTTCTTCTACTTTTTCCTCAATTTGAATTTTTCTTTGAATTCCCTTACTAATTGCCTTCAGTTTGAGTTTTTCGCTGAATTCCCTTACTATAGCCCTCAGTTTTAGCTTCTTATATAGCCTTAGGTTTGTGTTTTTCTTCGAACTCCTGATATTTCCATTAAGACACCGAATAAATTAAAAAGGACTCTTCAAAGAAAAGAACTCTTCAAGTCGGAAGTGAAGAAGGAGAATGAAACCAGAAAGCAAATTCGGAAAAGATATAAGATCTACCTCATCACATCAGTGTGCATCGTGCTCACTTGTCCATCAAGAATAGAAGAGCCATTCGTATTCGCACGGAGGCTTTCTGAGGTAGTGGCTCCCACCATTCTCTGAGACAGTAGCTCATGTTGGACCTTGTGGGTAGGAAAACACCTAATTAAAAACAATCAGAAAATTGACACCACTTTTATTCAACTCTAAGAGCAACTTAAACTACCTGACCAGAATTTTAATGTAGTTTTGCTAAACAAGGGTTACTAACACATATAACTACGCAATTGAAATTAATCAACAAATCAAGTAATTATTTTAGATACCAACAACATTGATAGACACAATGAATTCAGAAGCAAATATAATAATACAAGAATGAAACTCATAATGAGAATTCAAATAATAGAATACTAAGGTAATTTTTCTCTTAATAACTCTAATCGAAACAAGATAATAGAATTTCAAATAAGCAAACAATAGATCCTTAGATCACAACAAATACATCATCGACTATAGAATTAACTCAAATTCCAACATAGTCAACATGTAATATTTAACAATTACCTTACCTATACAAACAGAGCTACAGCAAGAAAATTGCATACAATTAAGTTTAAATAACAAAAATTACAGCAACAATAGCAATTTCAGAATCAAGAACAATTCTGATTCCACACAACCTACAATTAATCGATGCGCATGCATGGAAATAAATAGCAATCTAATAAGAATCAATAACGCCTCTAATTCAAAATAACTAAATATCTAATCAATGCATAAACACAGAGTAAAGATAGCAATCTGATAAAATCGAATCAAAATAAAAACTTATCAGCTGGGGCGTGGAAAATTCCTCTACCTTAAAGACGTTATCGGCAACCATGGTGCAAAGTCACGAGTCGAGCGTCTCCCAAGGTTACGCAGCACTCTCAGAAGGACGTGCACTCGTCGTTTAGAGGTCGGAGACGTTCAGAAACCCAGAACAAGGAAGATCAGCACTTGAGACGATTCTGAACCAAAGGATAAATAGCACGGCAGGGAAGAAAACGTCGCTCAAAGAGGACAGCAAGTGATTCAAGGAAGAAGAAGACTTCAAAGGGATTTCTCCTTTTCCGTGGAAGAACAGCAACAGCAAAGGGATTTTTTCTTCTCGTCTCTTCTGTGAAGAACAGCAAAGCAAAAGGGTTTTTTCACGTCTCTTCGGTGAAGAACAACAAAGCAAAAGGGATTATTTCATACCTAGGGCCCTCGGGAAACCTGTTTTTAACCTCCAAATCACGAACGGGCGAAATGCCCGTTCGTGTTATGAGATCCGATTTGGAAATGGTAAAACAAGAAACAGGTATGGGAAGCGGGTCCCGACCATTAGTCGGGTCCGAATCAGTCATTTTCCCAATAGCTCCCACCTTTCTCCAAGACAGTTGCTCCCATGATTCTCCGAGACAGTAGCTCCCATGATTCTCCGAGACAGTAGCTCCCACCATTCTCCGAGATAGTAGCTCCCACAATTCTCCGAGACAGTCGCTCCCTCAATTCTCCTAGACAGTCGCTCCCACAATTCGTATTAGGGCTCGCAGTCGTTCCCAGCACTTTATATCAGCAAACAAATGGCCTGAATTAATGGTCAGATTTTTTAAAAAAGAAAACCCAAAACAAAAAGAGTGTGTTATCATTTATCAGTCGCTCAACGATTTTCTAATAGGTTAATTAGACGGTTACAAGTTCAAAATTTAAAATAAAAATACACACATGCCTAACTTAATGGAATTGGTTATTAGAGGTCAGGTTGCGGTCAACCTTATTTTTCAGTAATGGGATCTGTCCCACCCCACATGCTGAGTCTTGCCGGTTCTGAGGGTCAACCCAGCTTAAACCAGATTTTACGTAAGTGGTTTGAGTCCATGTCCATGTCAAGATTCTGGCTCAAGATCTAAACTAACAACAATTAATTAATCAGATGATCAAGATTTAACCTTATCCAACTTTGGAATGGAAATAATTATCAACTGTTGAATACTTTGTAAAAAACAAAAACTTAGCAATAATTTGTTTTGCATGCTGGTGTTGGAAAGACTTTAAATTAGGATTACATATCCTAGCATATGACACCCAATATGTTTTAATTACGTATAGAGACTTAAAAGTAGTTTTGAAAAAAGTACCCCATATGTCAATGGTGCATTTTTTTTTCCGTA
This sequence comes from Aristolochia contorta, assembly GCA_022405105.1. NCBI lineage: Eukaryota > Viridiplantae > Streptophyta > Magnoliopsida > Piperales > Aristolochiaceae > Aristolochia > Aristolochia contorta. The sequence goes on from CM039668.1 coordinate 12,034,534, forward strand.
TCTGAACCATATGCCCAACTTTTAGTAGTAGTATATTCTAGTTCAAACTGAGGCAGCTATCCAATTAACTTTAGGAACCTGTTGGACAAAATAGTGAGAAGAGGACTACTTGAATATGGTTCTATTTCAGCATTTACCAATCCAAAAGGATCCCAAAACTCTTACTAAATAATGAAACGAACTCTCGTTTAGCAACTTGGCCAAATCTGAAGATCAGCCATGCAAGCATTCACTTGCCTCACTCGAAAGAGTGGGAAAACTCTATAAATATTTAGTATATGATTGAATGGAAATAATCCAATTCTTCATGACGAAATGGAAATCCAGTTCTTCATGATGGAAGGGAAATCAACCAATTCTTCATGACGGAATGGAAATCATCCAATTCTTTCTCATTATAGGGTCCAATACAACTCATAGTACTCTGTTTTTAAAGTAATGATAAAAGCTAAAAAATACAACACGTTGTGTTCTAGCCATCCTTCAGTTTGAGTTTTTTCGTCGAATTCCTTTACTATAGCCTTCTTTTTGTGGTTTTTAATATCCTTCAGTTTGAGTTTTTTTATTCCCTTACTATAGCGTTCAGTTTGAGTTTTTCTTGGAATTTCATTACTCTACCTTTCATTTTGAGTTTTCTTCAAATTCCTATAGCCTTCAAGTTGAGTTTTTTTGTTCGAATTCACTTACTATGGCATTTAGTTTGAGTTTTTCATCGAATTGCCTTACTATAATCTTTAGTTTGAGTTTTTATTAGAATTCCCTTTCAATACTCTTCAGTTTGAGTTTTTTGTCGAATTCATTTACTATAATAACCTTTAGTTTATATTTTTCTTTGAATTCCCTTATAACCATTAATTTTTTTTCTTCAAATTCCCTCACTATAGTCACTAGTTTGAGTTTTACTTTGAATTCCCCTACTATTCACTTTGAGTTTTTTTTTTTTGAATGCCCTTCTATATCTTGAAGTTTGTGTTATCGTTAAATTCTCTTACTATTGCCTTCATTTCGACTATTTCTTCGAATTCCATTACTATCGCCTTAAGTATAATTTTTTCTTCAAATTTTATATATTACTTTCAATTTGAGGTTTTCGTTGAATCCCCCTTCAATTTGACTTTTCTACAAATTTCTTTACTTTAACCTTTAGTTTGAGCCTTTCTTCGCATTATAGCCATTAGTTTGAGTTTTTGTTTTAATTTTTTCATTTACTTGATTAAACTAACAAAGTATTACAAAAATTTATGTGAAAATGCAAAAAGTAGATTGGGAGGGTATGTAGGTATTGATGTAAAAACACTTCATGGGAAATAAGCAATGAAAACTCGAGGCCAAGAAAAAATCCGTACAAAAGTTTGCAGAAGAACATGAACATGAAAACATTTCAGGATTGGTTCATGGCAAACTAGTAATCTATGACTGTCCATTACGAGATCCCATTCAAGATCCCATTCAATTGAGCGCGGAGAGTCAGTTACTAAGACAAAAGCAGCATGCTAAAGAGTGAGACACCTGAAACGACTGAACATATAAAAGACCAATGTTATATACATTATCTTGAGCAAACCAAGTGCGAGATACTTACAAGGTCACTAGAAAAATGTACTAGAGAAATTCCAGATCAGCCATTTCTTTTCTGTTTTCTGCTTCACTTGTGTTCAACAAACTTACAGCTAGAATATACGTACAAATGTTTAGGCAAAATGATGGTGTATACGTAGTGGATCGGATTAGGATTAGTATGCCTGTTACCCTCCAATTTTGCCAGCTTGCAAAGGCCCACTGTCGTAGGATCATCTATCTGTAACACAAATGATTTGTCACTAATAAATACAACAGGGATTGCGCTTCATTTAACAAGAGTCCTGAACTTGGACCGGCTTTTCCTTTTAACAGATTGGGGGCTGCACCAATTATTTCCATGATAACCTCCCATGAATGGGATTCAATAACTGACATCAAAATAAAGGAAAACAGATAAGGATTCCAGCAGCGGCTGATCACCTCTTTTAGCATCAGTAAACATTGCACGTGTCCAGTGTTCAATATCCTCAGTCTGAGATGGAGGAGGAGGAAAGTTAGGATGCTCCACAATATCCCACCCATCAGCGAGGGTTTCAGCTTTCCCACCGTCAGCTATCTCGGCAGCATAGAGAAAGCTAGCAGCAGAGTGTGAGAGGTTATTGTCAAATGTGTTTCGCTGGCAAGAGGAAACAAAAGGCCTATAATGTCTGTCACAAATAGATGGACCAAAGATACAATGAATACTAAATATGTTGGATTAAACAGCCCTTTGGCACTCGAACCCATTTAATACCAGCCAGGAGATCATTTCTGCATTTTGTTCAGTTACTTTCTTGTCTGATCAAGTGATATTTTTCACTCAATCCAATTCAAGATGATGTAAATTTTTTTTTTTTCAAGTAAAGTGAAGGATAATTGGACACCATAGAAATTCTGCAGTCAAATTGGAAATCTAACAACTCTTAAAAATTTCATCAAAAACAGTGAACTACCAGTGCCACCAGTGTACCCCTGTTCCTCCAGCATAACAAATACAACACTAAAGATCTACAAAGTAATGTGTATGTATATATGTATGTATTTGTTAAATGATAGAACACTTCGACATACATGAAAAACTTCTTAAAGGATCCACATAGAAGCAAGACGAATGGACAAATATGCAACGAAATAATCTTTTCCTCAGGACTGTTAAAAAATCTACCAAGTGTTCCAGTTGCCTGTTCATAACAGATCTAATTGAATTTTATGGAACGGGAGGATTTGGCCAAATGGATTTTGATTTCATTTACTACTCTGTCCCAAGGTTTCTGTTATTGGTATTAACAGCTATAAGATAAATGTCAAGTGGTGGTTGATGGATGCGCCCTTTTTGTCCTGGATTGTAGGAGTTGATACGAGATTTTTGAAATCTTATGTAACATAAGTATGGATGATTCACTTGAATAAATTTTGACGAGGAAGAACATAGACCAATTGGACAATGGTAAGTGTGGTGCGACAGAGCGACGACCAATGAAGGGCTCCTGTTGCCGGCGATGGAGATGGCGATCGCAGGAGCAGAAGAACAGTAAACAACAGTCACAAAGAGGGATGGACTGTCGTGGATCGTCTTCAAGGGAGGAGAGACCAGAGGGGAAGATGGCTCTCGGATTGTCGATTTAGGGACACACAAATCTCTTGAACGATTCAGGGAGACGTCTTCTTCAGCTTACAGTGACGAAGGGAGATAAAAGGGCTTCATCGAAATTCCAATGGAGGTGAGAGAACTTTTTTCTCTCACAACTTCTGCATATTGGAGTCGAAACAGACCTCCACAAAGGAAATTTGGTGTGAGGACTCACAGTACACTCTCCATCTTCAAGAAGCAAAGCTAGGAATTGAAGATGGTTCATTTCCGAGCAAGAAGAGTCTTGGCCAGACTCTGTGTTGGAGATGGATGATAACGACTCCTCTCCTTGGTGCTTCTTAGCCGACACCTATCGGAAACTATTCCCCCTTCCTCAAAAGACTGCTGCAATTACTGCTACGACCCCGGAACTTTAGTGAAGCACCGACAACAAGCTGGAGAGATGTGCTTCAAGGAAAACTGGTGAAGACAGCATGCAGAAGCTTCGCAGGGAGATGTGGAAACAAAATACAAGCATATTAAGAATTGGGTAGTCGTCAAAATTGACTGGGAATTAACGAGAGGGCGGAAGAACTTGGAGACAGGATCAAGAATAGATTGAAGATGCAATGTAGGCCTCGGGCCTCCTATTTCGGTGATGGTGAATGGCTGATTGTGGTGGACAGCCTCAAATCGAGAGACAAACTTCTCTCCTGGAATCATTCTGATGAAATTAGATGCTGAGAAGTGAGGAGATGGGAGCACTCAAGCGAGTCATGGACCAAATTCGGTCTAGGTGCAAATTTGGGGTGTACCCTGGGGCTCTAGTGGAAAGAAACCACGGAACTACTAGCTGCTTCTTTGAGCACCTGTCTGGAGATGGTGATGAGTCGGAAGAAATCTGCTATATGCAATGGTAACGGTCCGGCCTCGAGGGTGGCCAATCGAGGAGTAGTGGGCTGATCTTCAGGTTCATGGGAAATGTTTTGCAATCCTCCAGAAGCCTGAGGCATTTGTCCCACCTTTTCGGATGGTATGTCGAACGCAGGAGGAAGAAGACAACGAGACTGACCTAGAGGCATCCACAAATAGTGACAGCTCGGGAAAGATGCGAGTTAACTCGAAACTCGACCAAATCGACTCAGACCATGAGCGAGTCGTCCCGCCAGCAACTCGGGTTGACTCAGATTTTGACAAAGTCAACTTGCCCTCTCACAATACCTGGAAGGAGCCTCAACATTCTTAACTCCCGACGACGGGATATGACTCTACCAGTCCCAGCACAGGCTGAGTTGATCCAGGATGCTGCACCCAAAATGCCAGCTCCATAATCAAAGTCAAACATTGATTCTCTCAAGTCGATGGGGCATCTCCAGGTATGTCACAATCAATCTGGGCTTGCCGCTGCTGTTAAAAGTCCCCCTCAGTGGTTCAGCCTGTTGAAAACCTGCATTCGTTACTGCCCTCTTCTTCACCTTCTGTTTTCGGCCCTAAAAACCATACCAACACTATCTTGCACACACCAAATGCCAGCGTGCAGGATACTTTTCTCTTTTCCCTTGTCAATCAACATCAATCCCCTGTTACTCCAATCCCATTTAAAGGTTTTAACACTCCACACACTATCTATTCCAGATGTAAGACCCCCTTCCCAGCCATTCCTGAAACAGAATTTGCTAACATGGTCCATGGAATGTAGAGAAGGGAGGAACTTCAAGGGCAAATTAATGCTCTAGATCAGCTTGAAGAATCTAGAAGCTTGAATGACAATGAGAAGGCCACAAGGCCTATGGCTGTGGTGGAGGTTAATAGTATCTTAAGGAGGGAAACAATCCCATGGAAGCAACGGGCTAGACACAAATGGCTCCTAGAAGGTGATGGGAACACCAAATTCTTTCATGCTATTGCATCAAACAAAAGAAGAGCCAACGTGATCTGTTCTCTCCCTATTAATGGTGATATTATTTCTGAGTCAATCATCACAACCATTGTCAGCCACTTCACCAACCTCTACATTAAAGAGTCCATGACCCAACCATATATGCTGATGAGCATATATGGCACATGCTGATGAGCATGAAAAACCTTTTCACTATGGAAGGGATTGATGTTCTTGGTCAAGACATGCCAAGAGATAAAGCTCCTGGGCCCAATGGGTATAATGGTGAATTTTTTAGAGCTTGTTGGTCTATTATTCGTGACAACGTGGTGGGGCAAATCCACCACTTTTATCAGCATGGATTGACATGTTCATCCCTGGGGAACCTTCATTCCTTAGTGCCAAAAAGACAAATTGTTGAATGCATTAGTGATTTTAGACTGATCAGCCTAGTTACCAACACATACAAAATCATTGTTAGACTTCTTGACTACAGAAAATACTTGGACATATTATTAGCCCTGAGCAACATGCTTTCATTAAAGGGAGAAACATCATGGATGTCACCATGAATGCTCATGAGATTGGGCATATATGTCAGAAATCAAATGACCCAAGGGTTGTCCTAAAGCTGGCTTTCGAAAAAGCTTTTGTCAAGATATCTTGGGGTTATTTGAGATTTGTAATGGAGCGGCTTGGGTTTGGCAGAAGATAAGAAGCAATGGATCATGTCATGTGTCTCATCTGCCAGATACTCTATCATGATCAATGGGGGTGCCCATGGATACATTCAGCCTTCTAGGGGACTCAAACTAGGAGACCCACTATCTCCATTGCTCTTCAACATTGTTGGCGAGGTTTGATAGGCCACCAGTCAGTTGTTCATACTGCAATGAAGCATAAGCTCAATAGCTATTTCTCATTGTTCTTATCTGTAGAAAAAAGAATAAAAAATCTTATCTGAATTGCTTATTTGTACATGTGTAACACTATTTTTAAACTTTTACATGGAGAATTAAAATCTTATTCTCAGTCTAACTCTAGTCCTAATATAATTACAGCACTTAAGATCAGAGTCAAATTCACAAAGGACTTGTGTATCTTAACGTGGTCAGGAGTTTGCATCGTGGGTATGAGCCTCACGTGTCTTAACATTTTCTGTGTGCATGAGAGAATTGCAGAACTTACTGGTGGGTTGAGACAATTGCTCCTCCTAGAAATTAATGAAGGATGGATTGATGCGATGGCCCACTTGTGCAATTTGCAGATGATACTATCATCTTCTGCAAAGGTACGATGCAGCAGCTTAGATCCATCAAGTGCATATTACTTCTATTTGAGATTGTTTTTGGGCTGAAAATTAATTTGGGGAAAGTCTTCATTTTTTGGTTTTGCTGTTGAGGATAACTTATCAAACTCAATGGCAAGTATGCTTAGATGCAAGTTTGGCACTCTTCCAACAAGCTATCTTGGTCTTCCTGTGGGAGCCGGTTATTGAAAAGATAAATAAAAGACTTAGCACGTGGCAAGGAAAATTGTTAATAAAGGCCAGCAGACTCACTCTAATTAAAGCATGTTTATTGGGCATTGCAACTTATTATCTCTCTTTTCTGAGTTGTACACTTTTGGTTGCAAACAATAGGGAGAGAATTATGAGGAATTTTTAATAGTCTAGGTCATCTGACAGATCAAAAATCCATCTTATCAAATGGAATGATGTTTGTCAAGCTAAAGAGAATGGAGAAAAAAGAGAGTGGAGGTCTTGGCAGCAGAAGAATCCAGAGCATGAATAATGTGATGCTTGTTAAATGGCTATGGAAATTAAATATGGTTGGGGACATGACTTGGAAAGCTTGGTTACTCTTGCTCTAGACAGAGGACAGGGGAATTGGAGGCTTGAGGTTGCAGGATCTTGGAAACTCTCCACTTTGGAGAGGAATAGTGAAGCTTTTGCCCTTCTTCAAGTAGAATGTATTTATTCAGCCTGGTAGGGGAGACAGAATACTTTTCTGGAATGATAAATGGCTGGGGGAAACAGCACTGGCTGACAGTTTTACAAGCTTATACTTATTAGCAAGAAATCAGAACTGCTCTATTTATGATTTGGCCCTCAATGGGCAATTAAATGAAGTAAATTGGACATCTCTGCTTAGAAGGCGGTTGAATGATGTAGAAGCACTCAAAATCTCCACTTTATTGGAAGACCTAGGCAAAACCTATCTGAGGAGAAGCCAACCTAATGAATTAGTTTGGAAGCCCCATCCAAAAGGGTTTACTTGGTTAGCTCGGGTTACTTTTGCCTTGCTAATCAGGGAAGACCTCTTCATCTCGATGCTACTGTTTGGGCCCTATCCTGTCCCAGGAAACAGATATTTTTTGGCTGTTGTTGCATGAGGAAAAGTTGCCGACATAGATTTTCTAATAAGAAGCGGCATCCAGCTATAATCCAGCATGTGCCTTCTCTACAATGAAGAACCAGAATCTATTAACCACCTCTTATTACAGTGACATATTGCGGAAGAATATGGATGTTTTTTCTTGGTAAGTTTAATGTTGATCTTGTCATGCCTCCTAATTTTCTGGTCCTTATTACTCCTGTTGGCTCTCTCAGCCTTGCCACTAAAGGAAGGCTGAAGTATAGCTGTTGTTTGGCCTTCATACCGTGGCCAATTTAGAAGAAAAGAAACAGTAGAGTTTTCCTTAATGCTGCAAGGACCTGCAGGACACGTGTCAAGTAATTTTCTCTCGCATGATTGGATGATTAAAGCTTCAGAAAGAATTCAAAAATGTAGATTGCTGCACAGTGTAGTCCTCTTGGTCTACACATGCTAGGGAAGGTGAAAAAAACCCCAGCCAAAATCCAACATTGATAGCCTCCACCAACTAACTCTTATAAGTTGAACTTTGATGGTTCCTCTTTGGGTAATCTGGGCCCTGTTGAAGGAGACTTGAGTGTTATTATTCAATGGTGCAAAAAGGACATCCAGCCACCGTGGAGACTCAGATCGATAGCTAATGAAATCCATGATCTTGCTACTTTTGTTGTAACCCGGTCTCAGGTATTAAGAAGTGTTAATTCTAGAGCTGACTCTTTAGCCAAATAGGGGGCCCGTGAGCAACATCTTGTTGTATGGACCCTCCAGTTTTTTGCTACGTATTTTTTTATTGTTTGCCCATTGGGCATTACTGATTTCCATTGAACCATGATTTGCTATTAGTTGAATGAAATGGAATCTCAACTTTTAAAAAAAAAAAATTAACATAAGTATGGTAGAACTGTAATATAGCCACTTTACACAAGTCGCATACACTGGGGATTATGAGAGAGAGTATTACTTCCCCGAATTAATATTTTCCCCCTGACCCCATACCTGTGAATAATTTATTCTGTAAATACAAAGTAAGCACTTGTTTTGGAATCATACCACAGTGATGGTAGTATGCCCACTCTCCACCAGACTGCTTGATGAAAGGGCAGAATTGACATGGCAGACAGATCTGTTGCACTGCTGAACTTGCTTACACGACCTAAAAGTACTCCAAAGTGAAACACATTTTTTTATCAAAGATCCTCAAACATATAGTGGTTGATCTCTTATGAGTATGATGCACAAATTACAGCCACGAGCTAAAGTTAATAATTTTTGGATAAAGTACTTGACAGCTACGAGAAACATTAATCATACCTTGAACAAGCCATCTTCAAAGACGAACCAGATCGAACTTCCTTGGAGGAAGATAGAGTGGTTAATAATTTTGAAAACGCTTCAAAAGTTGATGCATCAGATGGAAAATCTAAACAAAGAAGGTTGTAGTAGTAAGCAGTGATGCAAGCCACACTCTTCTTCAAAAGAGAGATGCCTTTCTGCAAGTCTCTGTGAGACTCAACAGAATGTGGTGAAGAAGATGAATAATTAAAGCTATTATTTCTAACAGTAGAATCTAGCTGTAGCTTTCTTTCTGATTCGACTGAAGCAACCCCAAAGTTAATGGAGCTTCTATCTGACCATGAATTTTCACCACCAGTGGAGCAGAAATTTTGGTGTGGGATAAAAAGAGGATACTCATCACTGCATCATAGGAAAAGCAAGGATAAATTATTCATTAACAAATATAATGATCTTTTCATATATATATATATATATATATATATATATATATATATATAGAGAGAGAGAGAGAGAGGCATCAGAGGAACATAATGTATCTTAAGTTTCAAACAGAAGTTTTTCTACCTTCGTGAAGATGGACGAGCATCCCAATAAGAATCTCGTTGCCATATGCGTGAACATGAACCCTGAAGCAAAAAAATTAACACAAACATGACCAAATAATTTGAAACGACATAATGGACCACTGGTTACAACAACTATAGCCACAAAAATTCCAAATCAAACATAATGACAGAAAAAAATTAATTGAGACAATGGACCATGGAATATAGTTGACAAGCAACTATAGGTGCTTTACAAGTTGAATCCTTTACCATAGACTGCATATTGCATTTTGCAATAACATAACATATCCAAGGTGAACTTCTTACAACTGGACTACTATATATTATTTTATTAAAAAATTCACAGTTCTACAATCAATGATGGGACCCTGCTGTAAATGTATCCATGCAGTTTGCCTACAGATCATGTATGTTTGAGGCATCATACACATAGCTAGAACTTCAAATCCACGGATATAATAATTAGCATATTCCATTTGACTCCTTTCAATAAATGTCTTACCGCAAAACCAGCATTATGAAGGGTTGGAGCAGCCAAGCAGCGGACAACAAGATTCAGTAGCAGCACCATGTATCTGTTAGTCAATAATCTAGATCAGGGCAAAATATATCTTAATGCTAGATCACTAACAGTCATGTGTAAGTATAAGTGTACAGTCATAAAGGAGCAAAAAAGAGCAAATGCATCTTCCTGAACAGGAGACTTTCTTTTGAACTTACTATATGCTAGAGTAATTCTACTGAAACGCATGCATAAGTCTTTTCCATAGAAACAAAACTAACCCCAGTGAGGCAGAAAGCTCCTCAGAAGGAACTGAATGGGGATCAAGACCTCTAGGCAAGCGTGCATTGCATATTTGATCGTACTGTGCAGGGGATCCATCCTTCTGTTCTTCATAATTAACCTACAAGACAATATGGTTACATAATCCAAACATAGATGACAGATTCATATGAACCATGTGTACATTATACTGAACCCAATTATTACATATAAACCTCTAAAGTACACATAAATAGGTGAACTTGAGCAGTAGCTCAGTGGTTACACAAGGGAGTTTGTAATGGGAGGTCTTGGATTTAAGTCTCTTAGAGGCATTGAGGTTGGGTAAAAAAAAAAAATAAAAATATATCATATTCAGGACCAATTGGGATTAAAGACTCCCCCACTGCTGAAGGTCTTAGCCTCTTGCAGGGTCTCAATGTTTTGAAAGTTTGGGTCTTCCTGGAAATCTTGAAGTAGAAGGGGACTCTAAAGTTATAAATTCATGGGGTGCCAGCGAGTCTAGGCCTCCTTGGAGATTCTAGTTTCTCTTTAATAAGCTCTCAAAAATTACTAGTTTTGTAATTTCCTGGTCTCATGTTTTGAGATGTGCAAATGGTAGAGCTCGTTCTCTTTCCAAGCAAAGGGTGCATCAGCATTCACTTGCTGTTTTTGCACCCTAAGCTTCTTTTGTAATGGCCCCATAGGACTCATTCTTTTGTAAATACTTTGACATGAATGAAACACAACTTTCGAAAAAAAAAAAAAAATTGTTTTCCTCAAAAAAATAAGAGCAACAAGAAACAGATAAAACAGTAGGTCCAAAAGACAAGCCAGGCCAGCCTGTTCAATATAGCCATGTTCTAGTTTATCACCACTTCTATCACATAAGTACCTGGGATCGTGAAGAGTACACCCATTATTTATTCTTGCTAACAGCATGTCACTCAGGGTAAGATTGATTGCCAGAAGGATTCAGCATGAAAGACTAACCTTACTTCAGTTTTTGTTTACATAATAGAAAGGACAGGTTACACTTGTTTACAGGTCACACGAGAGAGGGGAGTAGGTTAAATACACTAAAGGGAGTAATGCAGTTAGATGTGAAAAGATAACCTCCTAGTTTTGTAGTGCAGGCCCTTGGATCCATTGTAAAATTCAAACTAATTTACTCATTCTTGAACAACAGAATAGCTCCTATATCCAACCATGAATGTTTATCTAGAATTACCAATCACGCCAGATAGAATCTTGATCAGTAATTACCAATTTGAAGGCAGAAAGAACATTCTTTATATTAGAAATATTTATACCTTTCTCAAAAAAAAAAAAAATATATTTATACCAAAAGAAAAGTGACATAATTACGCTAAATCTCCATCCATATATTTTTAGTACTAAACCTGTTTGAAAGGTATTATTACCGTTCGCTTTTGAAAATGAGTAAGATTTGTATCGGAAGTTGTTGAAATTCATCTTTTCATCTAAATTACCAATCAGGCCCAGATAGAATCTTGATCAGTAATTACCAATTTGAAGCCAGACAGAACATTCTTTATATTAAAAATATTTATACCTTTCTCAAAAAAAATATTTATACCAAAAGAAAAGTTACATAATTATGCTAAATCTCCATCAGTATATTTTTAGTACTAAACCTGTTTGAAAGGTATTACTACCATTCACTTTTGAAAAATGAGTAATATTTGTATTGGAAGTTGTTGAAATTCATCTTTTCATTTAAATTATTTCAGTTTATTCATAACATTTTTTTTAAGAGGTTATTAGTTTATTACCTCACATATCCATCTAATTGCCAATGAAAGACCACATATAAGGTGAGGAATCCAACATTTAAATAAAAAAGTTTCATTTCAAAAAAAAAATCAATAACTTAGCTAGGGAGGAGGGTCAGCCATCAACAGCTTGCTGTTGACATTTCTCTAACTTTTATGAATTTCTTTAATTCTTTGTTTTGTCTTCTTTCATGTTCTTTGGCCACCTTGTAGCTTTTGATTTAGCTCCTTTCAATTTTCTTGAGCTTGTACATCTCTTTTACGTGTCACACTTGTTACTCCAGAATGTATGCTTGCTTCTTGTTGACCATGATATTTAGGTTAATATTATAATTCTCTGATTGTTTACAGCAAGTCGTTGAAAGAATCTTTTGTCTTTCATAAGGCCACATCAGCATTCATTTTAGCACCATTGTACAAGAAAGAGCTCACCCGACGCTGTGGGAATAATCTGCAGATTTGCTTAATAACCACTGACTGTTTGTGCAGAAGCTGGGACGTAATTGCCATCTGCATTTCATGCACATTCACAAGCTTCAATCCAAATAGTAGATAAAAAAAAAAAAAAAGAGTTTATGGATCAAAATAAAATATTTTCCTTTTAGATCAAATATATAATTTCTACAGGAAGAAAATATATGTTCCAACTAGTATGGGAAATGACAATAACCAGGGAATGCACAATGATACCTCAAGAAAAAAATTAAAAGGACAAAAATAATATTTCAGAAGATTGAGTCATTTGTTTCATTTATGAGCATCAAAAATAGTTCTTACATGTCCTAGGCTTTGAGTTGCAATTAAATTAGGATACAACTTCCCCAATTGCTCCTTCCGGTGTCTTTCCAACTGCAGAGTCAACAGCATAATAATAGAGCATATTACCAAACAATTTATATACCGTATAAAATAAATTAGAAATTCATTCAACTTACCCTGGCAAGAGACGACTCCAATAGCCCATATCGAATCTTCAAATCAGTGGATTTCCTGGCTAGTTCAGACTTACCTACATGGGGCATTCAGTATTAACTATAAACATAACAAACTCAGTAAAAAACACATCATGATTGAAGGGCCAACCTTGTGATAGGTGTTTCTCCATCAGATGTAGTTTCTCTTTCAACTGCATAATCTTTTCATCATGAAGTGCCCTCCAATTGAACTGATCATCAGCTTTACTCTGGTGAAAACCCACGAATTAAAGAAAAGTTAAAAAATAAATAAATACTTGTGAATGTTGATATGTCATATATCAGTAATATGATATTCAAAGGTTGAATATTAAATAAGAAATGTGTTGGTAGAAAGGGGTAAAAAGACTGCAACTTGACTTGAAAGATTTTTTTTTCTGAGATATGGAAAAATCTTCACAGATTTATAGAAACATGGTGCAGCAAAGGCACAAAGCTATGAACTAAAGCAATACAAAATCAAAGTTTAGAGGAGACAATGATTGCTAGAAAAAAATAACTTGTTTTTGGAAAGTTGTGATTTTATTTGTTGTGGCCCAAATGGGCGAAGAATTACAACAAACAAGGTTACATGAAGCTAAGGGGTGAAAACAACGATATGTAGCTCACGGACCCCTTGCTTTGTCAACTCATCCATCCTACTATTAGAACTTCTTAATACATGGTTCCAACTAGTAACAATACAAGCAAGGTCTCTAATCTCGTCAAGAATATTACGCATTCTCCAAGGAGGCTTGAGATCGTTCTTGCACCGTTCAATCAGCACTTGGGAGTTACCTTCAACATTCAGTGGTCCAACAAAATGGAAATTGAAAAAAACATCTGAGTCTATGTAGGAAACTCTGAGCTTCAGCAATTGTGGAGTCAATAATACCAAGTGGTCCAAAATATGTGAGTAAAACATCACCAGTTTGAGTTCCTAATTAGACCCCCAAAACCAGCCAGTCCCAGGTTCCCAAAAGATGACCCATCAAAATTGAGCTTGTAGAAATATAGTGGCGGAGGGAGCCAAGCAATAATTCTGGCCTGTTTACCAGCCCCCTCTCTAGCATAAACATTCCAAGAACTCCAAATTGTACCTCTATCTATATTTCTGAACTCCTTATGAATCGGTCCAAGTAGTGGCTTTATTTTGAAAAATTCTATTGCTTCTTTCTTTCCAAATTAGCCATGGAATATATCGTAGGCAACAACCAATCATAAGTCTTCCTTTACTCCAAGACGAAGGGAACAAATGAGAGTAATAAGATCACAAGGAATAGGTAATAACTCCAAATCTATTAAGGAAGAAAGTCCATATTTTCCAGCTGAAGGGGCAATGTATCAAGAGATGATTGAGTGACTCAATTTCAAAATTGCATAGAGGGCAAGTAGCATCTTGAATTTGAATCCTCATCCTCATTAACGAATCCCTGGTAGTTAGTCTTCCTCTCAAACAGCACAGAAAACTTGTTTTCTCGGGCACGAGAGTGACCAAGCCACAACAGCCTGATGGGGTTGCTAACCACAATTAGGTAAGTAAGAATATGCTAAGCTAACCGAGTAGCATCCTTTGGAGTGTGGCCTCCATATCATCATCCTCCTCGTCCCTTCTCAAGAAGAGCTTGTTTAATTCCTCTAGTAATGTGGATGCCTCAAAAGCCTTCACATCATTTAAACGTCTTCTAAAGGAAGGCGTCCAGTTTTCATCCCTTAACTTTCTAGCTGGGGCAATGTCACTAATGAGGCAGTCCTTATTCCTGGCTAATATGAATAATCTTGGAAATTTCTCTGCCAATGGAGTGTTACCAATCCACTTATCAGTCCAAAGATTAGTTCTTTTGCCTTTGCCTAGCAATTTAAAGACATGCTGAGCAAAGAAGGGAACATCTTAATAATTTTCTTCCTTATAAAAGAAAGTCTTCAATGCCTTGGAGCTTCAAACCACCAATCGCTTGGTATGTAGTCCAGTGTCATAGTTAACATTTTTTTTCCAAGTAGTCTCACCATTTGTATTCAGCTTCCATAGCCATTTAATTAGTAGAGCCTCATTCATAATTCTTATCCTTTTGATTCCCAATCCCCATCCTCCTTGGCCTAACAAACACCAACCCATTTGATGAGATGCATTTTTTATCTCTCCGAAGTACTTGACCACAGAAAGTTCCTCATAATAATTTCCATAATGTTCACCACAAAGCGGGGACAATAGAAGAAAGAAAGGTAATAAATGGGGATACCAAACAAACAAGCTTTAATCAAAGTAAGTCTACCTGATTTTTCTTCCTCTTTTTATTTCAGTTCCTATCAAATTGGTACAAAGCAGTTTCTTGGGAAGATGGGAGCGAAAAGAGTCAACGCCTTAGGGGAGAAATTGGAGTCAGAAGTGGCTTCGGTGAAGGCAGTGATGGAGGGACTTGACGGACGGTTCTTGGCAATGGAGAAGTCAGTAGAGGAACATTTTTCATCTATACGCCAGATGATACAGTCTCACAATTCCTCCAAAAAAAAAAAAAAAAAGTCTCACGGACCTTCACATGAAAACATCACCATCAGTAGACCTTCCGGCCCGGGCTCTTTTTCAACCTTTCCCAGCTCAATGATATCTGGCAACAAAAACTCAAAGATGGGAGCATTCATATGGCCCTCTCTTGTTCCAGTAGCCATAATGATATAGTTGAAGCAAATCCTTACCTTTCCTCACTGAGATCCAATTACACTCTTATCATCTCTCATTGCCATGATCATTCAAGATAATTCATCCTTAGTCATTGGTTGAGGTCAAAACAAAAAAAAAAAATCTATTGGAGGCTCTGGCGCCACTAAACTGGAATCCTCAGCATATGTGCTTCTTCACAAACCAAAAGACAACGTATACACACATACTGGCAATACTATGTCAGATTAGTAGACAAAGCAGGTGCAATCCCTCTTTGAGGGACTGGCTCTTCTTCTCCATGCTAAAGTTTGAGGGTGGGCCTGACTTCATGCTTTGTGTTTCCTTAACTCTTTTTAATCAAAATTTCAACTTTGACAAGTTAAAATAAAAGAGTAGACTACTCTTAGGGACAACTGCAGAAGTGATTATTTGGGATTATCTGCACCAAAGAAATTTCTATACATTTTTTGCATAAAACCACCATCGATAGGTCGTCTTATAGAGAATATGGATTGCAACTTGTGAAGCAACCCTGGGACATCAAAAAAATAAGTTTCATAAATTCTCCTCTTCGGTACAGAAGTTTTGGCTGCTACGTTTTAGCTTTCACTCATTGTTAATGTCAAAGACTTAGCAAATGACAGAATTTGGTCGCTTGGTGTAGTATATGTGCCAACTACGTACTCCAGAAGAGCAGGCTTTTGGGATGAATTGTCGGGAATGATTAATTTATGGACGGATCCTTGGCTAATAGGAGGCGATTTTAATGCAATCAGATTCAGAAATGAGAAATTTCCTGTGGCTAGATCCCTCACAGCAACTATGAGGGGTTTTACAGATTTTATTGGTACAGCAGAATTATTGGATCTTCCTGTCTCTGGAAAATCTTTTACATGGAGTAATGGAAGGAACCCAGCAACATTGTCAAGACTTGACAGATTTATGTGCAGTTCCGAGTGGCTGGATATCTACCCACGAACAGCGTGTAGGGTTTTGGAGAAAACAATCTCAGATCATTGGCCTATCCTTCTGAACTCTTGTTCTGAGAATTGGGGAGGCATCCCTTTTAGATTTGAAAATTTTTGGCTAGAAGATGATGGATTCATACCACGGGTGGAAGCTTGGTGGAATCAGATCGAGGTGGGAGGTCCCCTAGGGGGCATGTTTTTTCGCAAACTAAAGGTGCTTAAAGCAAATTTGATGACATGGGCAAAACAGAAAAAAGACTCTCAAAGGGCGAGAAAGGAGGAGTTAACATCTCAGATTGCTTCCATTGACCAATTGGAGGAACAAAGATACTTAACTAGCATGGAGATAGCCACTAGACTAAATGCTGTGACAGAATTTAATAGCATCACCTACAAGGAAACCATTATTTGGAAGCAAAGGGCAAGGCATAAATGGCTCCACGAGGGGGATAGTAACACAAAATTTTTCCATGCTATGGCCTCCAACAGACGACGGGTGAACAGAATCAGTTCACTTATGGTGGCGGGAGTTACAACTACTGATAGGCACTTGATCATCAACAGCATCATATCACACTTCATGGATTTATTCACGGAAGATTGCAATACAAGGCCAAGAATACCACTTATTTCTCCTCATAAATTGAACCCGAATCAGGCTGCTGCTTTGGAATCTCCTTTTACCCAAGAGGAAATAGATGTTGCTGGAAAATTAATGCCAAAGAACAAAGCCCCGGGACCGGATGGTTATAATGGGGAGTTTTTTGGGGCGTGTTGGGAAATTATTAAGGAAGAGGCAACAACTCTTTTTCAGCATTTCTATCAATATGGGCTAACTAGCAAAGCTATTGGAGCAACTTTCATTGCCTTAATCCCAAAGAGGCAATGTGTAGAAAAAATTACAGACTTTAGACCCATCAGTTTGGCGAACAGCATATACAAACTGGTTGCTAGAACATTGGCGGGGCGACTACAAAAGGTCATGGACCAAATTATCTGCCCTCAGCAGCATGCATTTATAAAGGGGAGAAGTATTATGGATGCAGCCATGTGCACCCATGAGATTCTTCATCTTTGTCAGCAAGAAGGGGAGCCGAAAATAATACCGAATCTCATGGGAATATCTAAGATATATGATGCAACGGCTTGGGTTTGGGAAAAAATGGAGAAAATGGATAATGACGTGCATATCTTCAGCCAGATATTCTATATTAATCAATGGAGGAGTGCATGGCTTTATCAAACCATCCAGAGGCCTCAGGCAAGGAGATCCACTTTCCCCCATGCTCTTTAGTATTGCTGGGGAAGGATTACGATATTTAATTCAGCTTGCAGTTGATCAAGGTTGGATTAATCCCGTCCTTTCGAGCATGAGAGTCCCCCTCATTCAATTTGCGGATGACACTATAATCTTCTGCAATGGTACTTATGATCAACTTAAAGTTATCAAGATAATTCTCTCTCTCTTTGAAATGGCATCAGGACTAAAAATTAATTGGGCCAAGTCCACTCTGTTTGGCTTCAATATGGAGAGAAGTGTTCTTGAAGATATGGCTACATCTCTTGGATGTAGTATTGGCTCTTTTCCAGCCACGTATCTTGGCCTCCCTTTATTCACAAGGCGCGCCACCAAGCAACTATGGGACCCAGTAATAGAAAAGCTACAGAATAGACTGAGTACATGGCAAGGAAAAATGCTCAATAAAGCTGGGAGAATCACATTAATTAAAGCTTGCCTCCTCGGAATTCCCACGTATTTTCTATCTTTTCTATACTGCCCTATTTCAGTTGCCAATACTATGGAACGTCTGATGAGGAATTTCTTATGGTCCGGATCAGCAGAGAAGTCTAAAATGCATCTGATAAGATGGGATGAGGTATGTCAGTCAAAAGGAGCCGGTGGATTGGGAATCAGAAAAATCAAGCAAACAAATATAGCCCTCCTCACAAAATGGCTATGGAGGCTCAATGTTACCGAAAAGTTAATTTGGAAGGAGCTGGTTACACCAAGCTTGGACAACAATCTAAGACATTGGTGGTTTGAAAATACAAGAACTAGATGTTTATCCCCTGTTTGGAGAAGAATAATTAAACTACTCCCCTTCTTTCGAAAATGGATCTCCTTGCAACCTGGGAAAGGGGATAAGACACGTTTCTGGTTGGACAAATGGATTGGAGAAACATCTTTTGCTGAGAGGTTTCCGAACCTTCTTTTACTAGTCCGAGACAAAACCTCACTTATTTGGGACGTTACTCCTAATGGACAGCTCAAAAACATCAATTGGTTACCACTTCTTCGGAGGAATCTTAATGATGTTGAAGCTTTGCAATTTTCTGAACTATTATACGAGCTTGACAAGGTTTATCTATTGAGAAATAAACCTGATGAATTAATTTGGAGGGCCTGCCCAAAAGGTAATTATACAATTTCTTCGGGATACACATGCTTGTCAAATGAGGTGAACATTAGGCATCCTGCAGCCGTTGCCTGGAATTATTCATGCCCTAAAAAACAGAGGTTCTTTGGCTGGTGTTGCATTCGGGGAAGATTACCCACCCGTGATTTATTGGAAATAAGAGGTATGCAAGTTGCAAATAACCTCTGCCCCTTATGTAATCATACAATGTAAAACAGTCAGCCATCTTCTCCTCCTCGCTCTTTTTCGCTGGCACATTTGGACCTCCTTCCTCAACATGTTTGGCCTTGTCATTGTCACCCCTAGGGACTTATTTGGGCTGGCTTCCATGATTGGATCACTTAGCTTGGGGTGCAAGGGCAAATTAATGATAAGTTGTTGTATGGGATTTATTCCATGGATGATATGGAAAGAAAGAAACAATAGGGTCTTTCATAATAAAGCCCGACATTGGAGGGATGTTACTTTCAGCATCCTTCACCAGATAGTGGGGTGGCTTAAGATTCAAAAACCTTTCCGAGGCGTCGAGGCTACCACCATTTGGCAGTCTTGGATTGACCATGCTCATGAATCCAAAAGCACAAACTCCACGCAGTTCAAGAATGGACTCCCCACCTGAACACATCTATAAACTAAATTTCGATGGATCCTCACTTGGGAATCCAGGCCCAGCGGGAGTTGGGGGGCTTATCAGGAATTCAATGGGTGAGGTTCTTCTTTGTTATGCTGGACCGATCGGGTATGCGGATTCTACTACTGCTGAAGCACTTAGCTTACTGCATGGACTCAAGTGTTTCAGAAATTCACACCTCTCTGGACCTTTGTGTGTTGAAGGAGACTCTCAAGTTATTATTTCATGGTGTCAAGGGAAGTCAAAACCACCTTGGAGGCATTGGTTTACTTTCAATGAAATCTCTGATTTAACTCACCTTGTATCTACCTGGTCTCATGTACTTAGGAGTGCCAATGGCAAAGCAGATATACTTGCTAAGCAAGGGGTAAACGAGCAACATTTGGTTGTTTGGGTACCCTAAGTATTCAAGTATTGATGATGTAATCTTAACCCTTTCTAGGTTCCTATTTCATAATGGAAAAATCACACTTTTCAAAAAAAAAATAATAATTCTATATACTTCTCCAAAATCCCCTTAATTTTGAGATGTACACTCTCAGGCAATAATCGACTAATTGTTGTAGCAGACTCTCCATAATAAGTTCAACAAGATCATGCAGAAATTTTAAGCCCCCTTAGGCAAAGAACTCCACAGAAGTGGAGCTTTGGCCTCTTCTTTGTGGACATAAATCAGATGCAATCGCTCTGTTTTGTTCCAATACTTCAGGCTGACAAGCAAGCTCCCGTGATGCTACCGATGGGGCTTACCGAGGTCAATTATAGCCTCAAAGCACGTTCCCAGGCAATCTGGACTTGGAACTTTAAAATATCTGATGGAAGCGCCACATCAAGACATATGGGGTTGGACTAGCTCATAATGTCACCAGCAGCCTTCTAGTTGTTCCTTTGAGTCACTAGCGCATAAATAATGGTTTAAAAAGTTTGATTTTCCTATTATTCCTCTTTTACTTGCCCTACATCTGTATATTGTCAATAAAATACATCATGCACAAGTGTACAAACCTTTGCAATTAGCTCTTCATTCAACCTCATGTACAAGGAATCACGAACAGTTTTTAGTGACCTCAGTGACATGTGATAATCATTTAATCTGCAATGATAAAGCTATAAAATGTCAAGACGCATAGTAGAAAACCAACAGAGACCCGTATAAATAAAACTGTTAAAATCATTCCTCTTTTCCGCTTTACTGAAACTTCCAATTATACACACAAACTCAGAAGTAGAGTACAGACTTGGCAGAATCTAGGGGAGATAAGAAGAGACTAGGAAATTTCAGATGCATCGAGGCAGTACTTTAAGTTTACAGTCTTCTTAGACATCAAGTCTTGAGGCTCGTACATATATATGTCTCTCTTTAAACGGAGCAAAAGCAAACAAGTAGGAAGAATACGAACCTGCAATTAACACAACCAGCACAAATAGACGCGAGATTGGAATTCTCACATAAAGCACAGGCACTGGACTTTCTCGCCATTAATCAAAGTAACCAGTAAATTAACCCAAATCCTACCAAAGTGAAAAAACAAAAGGAATCAGAGACATATATCCTAGCTTTCTGAGAACTGAAAACCATAAAATTTAGGAATAAACCACGATGAAAGCTTCGAAATTCTTCAAAATCATAAAATTCCAACAAAAAGCAACCAGATAAAAAAAAAAAAAAGGAACTCGCCTGAAACGGCAAATCTCCAAACGGAGAAGCTCAAGCACGAAAGGATCACGATCGGAGCACTATATCTCAAACAAAACAAGAAAATCGGCTATGTGACCAAAGTGCATCCATTGAGTTTTTCCCAGGTCGAGAACACATTGCAACTTTCACAAGCAACGTGCTGTGGCTTGAACTTTTTGCCGTTAATCGAGCCATCGTTCGTGTCGGAGTGGCTATCCGGATTCCAGAGCAGCTGAACCGTGAACGGGTCGAAAGAGCGGATATCCGAAAGAGATATCTCAGGGACCGCTTTCTGCCGCCCAAAACCGCGGCGCCGTTCGGGGTTTCATATTTAGGGTTTCGTATTATTATTATTTAAGAATTTGTGGAGAGCGGGCCCACCAGAGAGTCGGTTGAGGGCACGTGTCGAGCGATTGGAAGGTGGAGGGTCGCATTAATTAAAGTGGGCACCCACGTGGAGTCGAGGACTGCTGCACGCCCTCGACGAAGCAAGCTTAAAAACTGACGAAGTTGAAACTTGAAACCCGTTTTACTACATGATTGACTGATTTTAGCCGATACCTCCCTATATATCGCTTATTTGCGCTTATCTACCTCAAGAGTCCCTTTTTTTTGTGTCCTTACTCCTTTTTCCCCAAAATAAATATTAAGAAAAGTCGTGTATACTAGCTATCTTTAGTCTTGACTCTTTACTGTAAAATTATTGTCGACATAAATTGTACTTTTTTATGTAACTAAATAAAGCATCTTTGTTCTAAAAATTCCTCTTATTTTTATTGAACTAAATAAAAAAAACTTACATTTCTCTTCAATTTCATAGTTTCCCTTTGAAAAGATTCTAACGCTTTGCTAATTGATCTAAATGGACCTCGTCATGCATTGTTTGGAACGGTTAATAACGAAACTTGAGAGACCGTTTTGCAAATATAATCCTTTGAAGGAGGCCACCGTAAATAATAACTCTTCTTTCAGACCAAAACATTCTTAAAACCATCGACTCTCCCACCCCCCCTCGCCAATGGAAATTAAAAAAAGCTAAAAACCGAGTGCCAGGCTCGATCTTATCCAAAACAGAGCAAAACAATCTCGCCCAAGTGGGTATTTATACCCGGAGACGACGACCCAACAAAAACACAATCAGAGTTCAATTCGGTCTCTGTTAGGAAAGAAATCGGCGTCGACGAGTGCGGAAAGAGGGCAAAATTATGGCGGACATTGCGCTGTTGGTCGTGGAAGAGTTCGAGAGGAGGAGGAATTTGGAGGAGAAAGCGGGTCGTGGAGGGGAACCCATTTTCTCGTCCTCGTTGTTCCCGTTGAAGATTCCGAAGATCGAAGAATTGTCTGCGGTGAAGATCAGGATTGGGAAGCCCGAATTTGCGAGGGCGATGGAGCCGAAAAGCTCGGTTGCGATGGCGGCCATGACGGGGTTCTTCTCGGCGTGATGACAGAGTCCCGGAGTCTGGTTCGAAGATGGCTGCCGGTTCGTCGTTTTGTCTTTTGTTGTTTTGGAGTAGAGATTTGTACATATTGTGGCTGACGATTTGCTTGTAATTACACACATCTTCACGATCTTCACGAACAGAAAAGCATCGGACCCTGGACGACGACGTTATAAATTCACTAAATGTTTACCCACGTTTTAAGTTACGAGCAAACAAAATCAACCAAAAAAAAAATTTTATTTTAATTACCAAATATTTTTCACTTCGAACTACCTTTAGAATAATAGATCTTTTAATTATTACAGTCGCTTGTTTACTCGGCTAAGTTTATTACATTCAATTATAATTTACACGTAAAAATCTTTGTTTACATAGTTAATTGATACAACATATCCAGCTTCATGACGTATTAAACAGCCGCTATGAATCCTGCCTGCATTAGTCTTTCAATTCCGGCATCAAGGAAGAAGCCCATTTCAAAGCTTTGACTCAATGCTTGGCTGGAACCTGTTTTGAGAGCACAGTTTACAATCTAGTAACTTGGTGCCCGATGACGAATTTACATGAAGCTATTCTCGACCAACTTCTTTAGTTCTTCCAACTTTTTGATAATATTCGGGCTCATCAAATCTCTGGCCTCCCTGACGAGACTGCCTTCATTGCTGAAATGGTACGCATCCAGAACACTTCTGATCCAGGTGTGTAGCTTCTCCGGCGTCCTGTAAACAAGGACGGCAATTTAAGGCTTGAATGGAGGGATTACAAGTTACAGAAAAGGACTTCACGCTAAAGAAGTTGCAAACTTACGTGTACAGCTTATCCAAATCCTTCCCGTCAAGTTCAATGCCTGGAGTGAATGCATCTTGTAGAGCACATAACTTCTCTTCAGGGTCCTCAATTGTGAGGAGATACTTCAGTATTCTGATCTCCTTTGGTATGTCTAGCTGAAGGTTTTTAAGAGTTGTCATATACAAGTGGTACAGTATATCTTTCACCTGCACAAACCAAGCATTCGTTAAGAACTTCTGCACTGTGATGTTCACAAAGCCATGGAATAATATCAATAAGCATATCATCATCTGCGGTAGGCAACATGAGGGTAGATCCTGTCTCAGAATTTTGTGCTTGACAGAAACAATGAAGATGCATTCAATGTAGTTGTCCTTATGAGGCATTCAATGCATCCAATGCATCCATGGGTTCCTTACATGCGTCTATTCATGCGACTCCTCACCAAATGGGTTAACCAGAGAGGCCGTCTCAGGAAATTACAGGGGCATCCAGTGACTGGGTTCATGTGGGAATCCACGAGGAGCTTATAAACAATCAGTAACAATCCCTGGACCTAAAGAAGTTACAAAGACAAACTGAAAGGAATGTGCTATCGGGTCACCTCAATGTACTGGAACTAGCAATCATACATCTGGTCAACTACTAAACTTGCAATCATCTATCTGGTCAACCATCTGGTCACGTCAATGTATTTGAACACAGATGAAAACCATACCTTATACATCTAATCTCAAGCCTCCATACAGGCAAAATCAATGCCAACAAGAAAGTGGTAAAAATAGAGAACACGACTTTGGCAGAAAATAATCGAAGTACCTCATCTTTCATCATATTTGACTCTTTAGAGGCTGAATAGGCTTTTGTAATCATCAACATGAGTGCAGAATCCAGCTCCTTTTTCTCAGCTAAAGCATCTATTTTCTTGCAAGCTGCCTCTACATTCGGGGAATTTATGATATTTTGGAACTTCAATTCAGCTGTGTTTAATGCTTCAATACTTTCCGATGCGGTGTCATAAGCTTGTACTGCAGCCAAGCATGTATTCCCAAGATTTGCCAAATCTAGCAATAATTCATTTAAGAAAACAAATGGTTAAGTTGAGCTATGTACCAAGGTAGTATTCGCCCTAAGGAACATTAGAAGATTTCAACTTAGTTGAGGTAACAATTACAAAGCTATAACAAGGTTCGTGTGCAGATAAATTACAATTACTGAACCTTACTGTTTTGCTCAGAAGGGTTGTCAAAATAGGATTGTGCCACATTATGCAGGTGAATGAAGAATTCCTTTGTGAAGTCTTTTCGGCGCCTAGCTACAACTGAACTTGTCTCAGAAGGGGCACCTTTAATCACTTCAAGTAGTTCATTATGCTTTTGCACATCTTCATCAATCTGCATAAGAGAGAAACCAAGTAAAATTTTTAAAAAGAAACTGAAAGCAAACTCGGAAAAAATAAAGAAAAAAGGGGTAACTAATGTTGAGGTACGCATTAAGACCGCTGGAAGCACTCTAGACTCAACGCAAGGCCCAATGAGTTGGACAACAACTGCTGAAGTATATCAGAATTTAATAGTCAACATGATTTGAGTGAGTAGTTCACCCAAGTAGATATTTGTTCAAAATAGGTTTAAGCTTGCGACTAAATATTAAAAGCAATCGGTACTGCAAGATACTTGTAATGACACACTACAACCTACAGCAGGTTACATTAACCCTGCATGTCCAATGAAATACCTCCTTCAGTTTCCGTCCAAGCCGAAGTATTTTGTGTCGCATATCAGGATCTTGCTCTGAATCTGCTCGTTCCTCGCAACGTCTAAAAAAGTGGGGACGTATGTTGCTCCATTCTCTGCTAAAAGCTAATAACCTCCTCCAATCAGTTGTAGTGGGTTTGTCAACCATAAAAACTTCTATTAGTTTGTCCGAAACCTTGATCATTTTCTGGTATGCATGATCCGCTGGATCTTCTTGGTGCTCCTTTTCACCCCGCTCCTCATGAGAGGCATCCTTAGCTTTTTTTGCTTGGTATGGTGCCTGCTCCTTGATACTAGGTACGGTGGTGGCATCATTTACAACTGCAGAAGTAGGTGAGGTTTCTGACCTTTTAGCTTGCATAGACAAATAAGAAGCTGCAATACATACGAATGCCAACAGAAAGTCAGAAGGCAAAAAGAGGAAAATATTGTTTAAGGAAAAATGTATATCTTGAGCCTGTTCTTCAAAACAAAACAAAAAAACCATAGGCATGGTGCACAATTATTGATGTTTGGTGTACCCACTAAGACGTGATTTCTGTTTGATTTCTCAGCATATACCTGAGTTAGCCTTGAGATACATTTAAGATTTGTGAAGAGAAATGGGAAAAAAATTCTACTAACAACAGGATACCTGTGAACACTTTTTAAGAACACAGACTAAGGAGGACCTGAATCCCCTGCCTTAAAGATGCAATGGAAGAGTTTTCCAAAAACATAGTGCTGCTGTGAAGGACTTTCTTTTGTTAGTACAGCTGAAGTAGAGCAGGCAGAGGTAATGACAACTCCAAAATGATGTTTGAGCTGAACAAACGTCGAACTCATGAAATAACACTCAATGTCAATGAAGGATAAGAAATTTCAAACATCTGTGTGATGAACATTGCTGACCTCGAGCACGAAAATTTCAACAGCACTGTTGCAGCTAAATAAACTACCAACACAATTTGTTCAAGAACAACAAGCACACTTGAACTATGACAGTTAGAGTAATCCCTCCACAATGTAATGCAGGTCATACTTTAAAAGTCATAACAAGAACCATTTGTATCTAAACTAAATCAAATATGCATTGATGGTAAAGGAAATGGCAGTAATTTATATGCCTCTTCTATATCCAGAGCAATATAAGTAAGATAGACACCACTATCAAGGCACATATCAACTCTGTACAACTTCCTTTTGCCAAATTCACTCCGACCTTTTCAAACTTCCTTCGAACCCCAAGTGACATGTGTCAATATTTGAAATACTTATTTGATGAATTCAATCACTATGCTTCATTCCCGAATTACACTTCCACCTTTCAAATTTTCACTCACTATCATTTTGGAATTCGATAACATCATTCTGGAATATTGACATGTGTCGATATTTTATATACTAGTCAAAAGTTCAGAAGCAATTTCTCTCCACTTAGGAAACACAAGAAGAACCCATACCAGTACTTGTTTGAAAGGTTACTGCAGGACAGCATTTGGCAATCTGTCTAGGAACTCAAATAGGAAGTAGACTAACGAATCTAACCTAGTTATGAGCAACCAGAAAGGCTGAGAAGCAAACGTTTGCAGAGTCTGAGACATTTTTTTTCTTTTTCTGTACTAACAAACAAAAACTCCTTGGCCAGGATCAGCCATTACTTATCTCCAAGCTCTCCATCGTCGCACGCTAAAGCATATCCAACATAACGGTGCTTAAAATCCAGCGAAACCAAAGCTAACCCACAAAATCAACAAAAGAAACGAAAACAATCTGATAATCTAGCTGTAAAAACTAAAACTCAACAAACACGCCACACGAAGGCCTACCTTCAGTCTTTCTGGAACCAGGAGCTCTGAAACAAACAAAAGCCACTCTTGCGACGGCGGCACTGCGATTACTGTTGTATAAGGACCTCCAAGTGAGAGGGCGCGGCCGAAAATGACATTGTGAGCTTACAGCGACCTCCATGGATTAGAAAGCGAAGGGAGGGAATCGTCTCTTTGGATTCTAATTTAAATCAACTTGATGCAATAAGCGCCGCTAGTTGTCTCTTTTTGGTGCCGAGCACCAACTTTGTAGTCTGTTGCGCAAAGGAAGTCCGAGAAAAACGATAGCTTCGCAGTACTCTAATGGCGTTTCTTCTTTAATGGTTAAAATAAATGGTCGCTTTCTCCTTCTCTCCAGAAGGTTCTCATTCGTTATTAGTGAATATTTTCATAATAATTACTTGTAAAGAAATTAGAATTTTTTTAAAAACAATTGATTTCAATAGTGTGAGTATTTATAGTGTATACTTGCATTTTATATAAGTATCACTAAACTAATGTATGAATCGCCTCACATTTACATACTATTTATCAAACCCAAGGGAGTCAATTCTTCCTAGGTGTCTTTTGAGTTCTTTCTTATTTTAACAAAAAAAGAATCTGGGAAGACAAGTAATATGACTATAGAGAATTAAATAAAGTATAATAAATATTAATTGCACTTAATTATTACAAAATTTTAATGTAATTTAACTGCTGTTTAAACTTTACATGCATTGTATACATAAAATAATATTTTTCTTAGAAAAATAATTTCAGTACTACCCTGAGTTTTTACATTCTTTTGTCTTCCTAACATCTTAGTTAAGATAAGTTCTAGCGTTTAGACTTACTTATAGAATAGGAAAATAGTTCCCACTTTATCTCTTACAGATTACCAACTAGGACGCCACGTTATGTTGTAAACTTTCACAATAAAATTTAGTTGTACACATATTACTACTCTTTTTTTAAAAGTAATTCTAGGTGCACTTTGCCGCAATTCCTATTCGACTTATCAGCCAATCGAAAAATATAAAAAAATTTTATAAAATATCTAGGCAGCTGTATTTCAGATTAGCTAGCACGTTAGAAAGATAATGGCCGTAGGTGCAGCTAGCATTTTCTTTTTTAAATTTTTTATTATCTTTATTTATGATTAAATAATGATAAAAAATCTTTAAAAACACTAGATGTATTACTATAGAATAAGACATAATGTTAGCATATATAAGATTAATAACTGAAAAAATTATTTGTGAGAATATTTAACTTATTTTTTATACTAAAAAGTATAGTCGAACGGCCCAAATGGCCCAAACTTAATTCAATTGGACTTGAGTCCAAGCCTTTTTCCTTTTTGAGGAAATTTCTCTTTGTTTAACATTTTGGCGGCAACGGCCGTTTCCTCATTTTGTTATTTACTTGCGTGGAAAAGCAGAAGTAACAATGATAGGGCAGCTGAAAACGGCTAAAATTTTTCAAATTTTAGCTCACTAGTGCGGGCTGGTCGCGGAAATTCTCTAAAGGCCACCGGAGATGCTCATTTCTGCATCTATACAGGTTCATCAATCTTATCTGCTCCAGTGTCCAATTTCAGGTATTTCTCTGCAGCAGCACTCGCAAAAGCCGTTGAAGAACCCCAGCAAAAACGACTCAAAGGGGAAGAACGTAGTATATTTCACCTCCT
Source organism: Aristolochia contorta (assembly GCA_022405105.1). NCBI lineage: Eukaryota > Viridiplantae > Streptophyta > Magnoliopsida > Piperales > Aristolochiaceae > Aristolochia > Aristolochia contorta. The sequence goes on from CM039668.1 coordinate 12,063,110, forward strand.
GCTCTCGCAAAAATATCCATTCTTGCAGCGAGAGGGTGAAAATTAGAAACTCTAGTGCCCAAGAAGAAATTCCAGGTGCTAAAATCACTGATAATATCTCGTTCAAGCGGTTTCTTGACCCCAACGCACTTGCTTCTGTGATTCAGAGGTGTTCGAATTGTGACCAAGTTAGGAGCATTCATGCATTTGTTCTAAAGGTTCTGGATAGACCTGTAACATTTTTAACAAACAATTTGATTAGTGGGTATGTGAGGTTTAAAGAGTTAAAGAAAGCTCGCCAGTTGTTTGACGAAATGGAAGAGCGAGATATTGTTTCATGGACCACTATGCTTAATGCATATTTGAAGCTTGGTTTAGATGACGAGGTTCTGAATCTGTTCATGGATTTGACTGCAAGCGGCTTTCGACCTAATATGTTCACGTTAGCATGTCTCCTCAACCTTTCTGCAAGGAGATCAGATATAGCTCTCGGGAAACAGATACATACCCATGTTGTGAAGAGTAATTTACAGAGTTTGATATTGGAAAGTTCTCTGGTTTATTTCTATTCAAGCTGTGGGCTTATTTCTGGTGCATTTGAAGTGTTCAATAAGATGACAGAACGCGATGTTGTTTGTTGGACAACCTTGATCACGGCTTGTGCACAACAAGGGTATGGACAGGATGCATTATCCATGTTGGTTCAGATGCAGCTTGATGGGTTTCTCCCAAATGAATTTACGTTCTGTAGTGCTCTGAAGGCTTGTGGTGAAGAGAAGGCTTTGAACTTTGGGAGACAACTTCATGGTGCTCTTGTTAAAAAGATGCTGAAGAATGACGTATTTGTAATGAGTTCTCTTCTGGGTATGTATGTAAAATGTGGAGAAGTTTTAGATGCAAGAACTGTTTTTGATGGAATGTCTAAGAGAAATACAGTTACATGGACTTCCATGATTGCTGGTTATGCCCAAAATGGATACGGTGAGGAGGCCATAGGTTTATTCAGAAGAATGAACAGAAGGAGAATCTTCGCCAGTTATCTAACTGTTGTGAGCATTCTTAGTGCTTGTGGCTTGGTTGGGTCTCTTCACTTGGGAAAGGAGATCCACACAAAGATTTTGAAGAATAACATAGAGAAAAATGTTTATATTGGAACGACTTTAATATGGTTCTACTGCAGATGTGGCTCATACAGTTATGCTAGCAAGATTTTGGAAGCAATGCCTGTGAAGGATGTGATTTCATGGACAGCCATTATATCTGGCCATGCTCGACTAGGGAATGGGTTGGAAGCACTAGAGTTTTTGAATAATATGTTATGGGAAGGAGTAGAACCAAACCCTTTTACTTACTCCTCAGCTTTGAAAGCTTGTACTAGCATAGAAGCAGTAAAGGAAGGTAAGCTGATACATGCTTCAGCAAATAAGGCTCTTGCTTTATCGAATGTGTATGTGGGTAGTGCACTTATAGACTTGTATGCAAAATGCGGTCTTGTTGAAGATGCTTTTCATGTGTTTGATAACATGCCTGAACGGAACATGGTTGTTTGGAAGACTATGATTATAGGTTATGCACGGAATGGTTTGTGCAAGGAGGCTTTGCAGCTTTTGTATCGGATGCAAGCAGAGGGCATTAAGATGGATGATTTCACGGTTGCAACTGTTCTTAGTGCTTGTGGAGATGTCAAGTGGGTTGCAGAGAGATCTTCTATGTGCACTTTGAATTCTGTCGGATGATTCCAGATTTTTAATTAAGTTGAAAGCTAATAGGAATTGCTATTATATCAATGCCAGAGGTTGAAATTGACAGTTCTGCGGTCACGAAGGCCCAAATACATTAGCTGCGTTGCCTGATGAAGACAGATATAATCTAATAAGATGACGCTGCGTGCGCCTGTGCTGTTCTGATTACATTGGGTGCTGGAAGACTCCATGATGTTGAATGAGGTGCCAATCTTTTTCAGGGTTACAAATCTACAATCTATAATGTCCAAAGTTTTCAGGGTTACAAATCTACAATCTATAATGTCCAAAGTTTTCAGGGTTACAAATCTACAATCTATAATGTCCAAAGTTTTCAGGGTTACAAATCTACAATCTATAATGTCCAAAGTTTTCAGGGTTACAAATCTACAATCTATAATGTCCAAAGTCCACGCCTCGGTACACCCTCGGTAGTAAATAATTGTGCTTCTCACGTATAATGTATTTCTGTTTGTTCCATTAAAACTAACCGGTTACCTTTTCTTTTGATGGAAAAGTTGTAGATATCTCTATTTACCAATTTTCCAGTATGTAACTAATGTTTCTCTCTTAACATCAGACCACTGCTCACCTTTTCATAAACCACCTGCAGCAGTCCCCAACGAAGACACCCAAAACCCGACGCTATCATTGTCCACCAATCTCGCTCATCCCTGTCCCCTCTCTATTCAAATCTGCCGGTCAAGTTCAAGAAAACCCAGGTTTTTACAGGTTTTTCTTCTCAAATTTTATCTTCATTTGCACATGTTAATAGAAGTACAATGATTGAAACTCATTTGTGCTTTCCATCTGCACGGACAGCTAATAATGGAACTTAACTAGCTATTTATTGAAATACTAGAGAATGAGTCAGCAAAGCAGAAACTCATATCGAGTCTACTTCATTTCAGATTAATGCAGTAGCTAAAAGTGCAAAATACATCAAAAGTGACTTCAAACCTCTCATCTCATTTTTATTGTTCGGAAATTCTGTGTGGCTTCACTGTTAATGATGGAAACAGATCCGAAAGTAAATTCAGGATGACCGAGTAATTTGAGGAATTTCCATGCCAAATACTGAGTTTTTGCAGTTTACTGCCTCGCTCAGAACAGTGCTACAGAGTTTAATGGCTTCTAAATGCACACTTATCTGGTTGTCGGTCGTCCTTCGCGGTTTCTTTTCCTCCTAGTTCTTCTGGCAACACTTGATGGTGTTTGGTGAAGGAGAGGACACCTTCATTAAGTCCTGTGCACATCAAACCTCAACCATGCCAACAATGAAAGATTGAATTTGGTGGGTGGCCTTCATTTGGACATTTAGTTCTCTCTCTCATTCTCTATGTTCTCTCAGTCTCTCCCTAACTTTTGCTTTGTGATTCTTAACCTGCACAAAAGTGTCCCAGAATATTGCTATTCAGAAATATACGCGAAAGAGATCATATTTTTAGCTTTCCTTGAAAAGATGACAAGAGATTTCTTATTTGATCTTCACATAGTGTTCCTTGATATCCATGAGTAGTGTCCGTCCCCTTCCAAAAAAAAAAAAAAAAACAATGAAACTTGCAAAAAAAAAACTGGCTGCAGGTCTAAATTCTCGTATTTACAGAGAAGCATAGCTTAATTTACAAGCAGAGGAGAAGAGAGGAACAAACTAACACCAGATTAGTCTACCGAGGTTCCCGCCATGGAAGGACAAAAACATGAGACCCATCTCATCTTCCTCCCCACAGTACTCTCTCTCGTTCTGCCACTGCTCAATTAAAGCCTCGTCCAACAGCACTGACTTCCGGCACATGGGACAAGTGACGCCGGACTTCTCCAACCATCTATCCAAACACTCCCTGTGGTAAACATGCTTGCACTGCAGCTCCCTCACTTCGTCCCCTTCCTCCACATCACACAAACACACGGCGCACTCCGCCACCGCCTCCGGCGACCCTTTTCGTACCGGACCACCGGGGACTTCTCCTCCACCGCCGCCATGAACCGCTCCGTCTCGGACAGGGACATGTGGGTCAAACAGCACCTGAGCAACGGCTTCACTGCTAATCTGATGGCTGACCGGATCATCAAATAGGCCTCAACTAGGAGCAGGGAGGAGACGATGATGGAGGTCGTGTAGAGGTTGGAGAAGAAGTGGGAGAAGCCGAAGAAACCCATTTTGTTTGCAGAGAATTCAGGCCGAAGGAATTGAGAGACGCAGAAAGGTACCAGTTTGAAGGGAATTTATACACAAGCTCTTGGTTCGGTTACAGGTGTTCAGGACGAAAGCATAAAATACATATCAACAATCAAAAGGAGTGGGGTCAAGCATTTGTCTCCATGAACTTTTTCTTTCTCCTCTCTGCAGCTTTGTAGAGGGAAGAAGAAGATGAGAGCAGGGAATTAAATTCTGGAGTTCACTTTCTTTTTTCTTTTGTCTCACTTCGCTTTCTTTTCCCATCAGTGGCCCCAAGTGCCCAAATCTTATTTATGTTGATAAAAAGCGAAAGGAAAAGGTGGGTGCATCACAGGCAACCAAGCAGTGCTCCATTTAGGTCTATATTTAAAAATTTTTCTAATGATACATATACACAGAAAGTGCTATCTACTAAAACCTACTATAGGTGAAACTATTTCTAGTATCATTAGATTTATCTACTTTTGTATAAGAATATTGTTAGTTGCACCCAAATACCTATCCCAGGCACTTGTTAATCTAAACCTAGAGTTTATCCCCTAAAAAATAGAATTTTATAAAAAAATATTTTATTTTATTTTTAGGGCTTAAATTAACATGTACTTCCGCTAGGTGCGTCAGTGCGTCTAACATTACTCTTTGTATAATGGCAAAGTTGTAATAAAAATTCCAAAAATGGTTAGAAATCCGCTCTCTCCTCTTTTTCCTAGAACCACCAACGCCGTTACTTTGTACGCTGCCCACAGAATGAGTGCACTCTACGTGTGTGCATTAATGTATCTGAGATATTGTATGAATATTATGTCGGATATAATAATAAAAAATATAAAAACTTAATATAGGCTTTATGATGTAATGTATTATACACCTTTTGGATCAGATATGCAGGTCAATATGTTCCACATTATTAGCAACTTTTGTGGGTAAAGTTGAACAATGAAACGTGAAGCAGTATCTGTGTGAGGCTTTCTCACCTTCCACGTCTCGTATGGACTGAAACGAGAACGCACAGAAACCTTTTCCCCTCCCACTTGTTTGTGGTCCAGACTTCTCAACCCATTAAAACAAGAGTTAGGTTGAGACTCGTGCTTTGTTGAGACTCAAAGTTAGAGACATTTATTTTCTCTTTTTCTACACAAAGATGGTAGCAGGAAAGCTAAGTTATAAACCCAGTCTCTGGGTGTTCCTAAAATCCATTAATCTGGGTTTCAGAGACTCCAAGTTCAGTGAATCCAAAAGGACCCAGATAGATCTACACCTGGTTATATTCTTATACAGCAGCAGACACTGAATTCAACAAAATCTGGCACTGCTACCCTCCAACCAATGGAAGATCAGTGATATGCTTCTTCCCACTGTCCCCAAGAAAGATCATGAATAAAAGCATTTGCATTATCCCCTCCATCCACTGGTTCCTTTATTGCCAAGGCTGTCAGGCTGTCCGAGCAACAGTTCAAGAATTTTGGGGTTGCAGATTTCCGGAGGACATTGGGACGCACCCACTATGTCCTCCCCCATGTTCATGTCTACCAGCTGAAATGTCTTATTCTCAGGTCTTCCTGTTAAAAAATCTGCACCGGATTAGACGGAGTCTTAAACAATTAAGTTTTGGGTCAATTAGATGTCATATGGTAACACTGTGGTCTGGATCTAGGAGGGTCATGAATCAGGGGCGGTTTCAGTTGAGATTCTTATGGATACATTGAATTTGATGGGGATGCGTGTACTAATTAGTGGGGATTGACTTAGATAGTTCAATAACTACGAAGGTTATTTAATACTTGAAGATGGAATCTAACTATAAGCCTATGCTTGACCCATTAAGCTGCTTTCCTCGAGTCAGGAACAAGACTTTTGAGAGAACATGGCCTACCTAGTCAATCTGCTTAAAAAAATTAAATAAAGGAAGTCTAAGCTTCTTATATGTTTTTATTGGCTGAAGAATGAGTTTCAATTGATAAATTTTAATATTGATTTTTAGTAGACTAAAGCATAACTAGGGAACATAAATGCTGTCAAGGACTCATTTATAGTATATGCATGGATACAAAATAGAAAGTTTACTTGATAGTAGGAATATCGAAGACAGACTAAGCATATACCCAATGAGATACTTCCATTGTTTATTTCTTTATGTTGTCGTTATATGAGCATAGTCTTTCCCTTAAATTTGCTCTAATTAACTAACGATATCTCATTATGAGTACTAACTTACATAGTCTTAATTCATGAAAGTATTGCAAAGTTCAACGAAATTTCAGAAATGGACGTCCTTGTTTGTTAATTTTTTAATCATTTTCTCTTGTAAATGGAGTTGAGCTTGCTTTGTTTCTTACAAGGTCGAAAGTCAAAGTGGTTGATGACAGGCATAAATATGCCAGTCAACAAATAAATGGAGGCTGGTTATGCCAAGTAGAGATATTGATTTGGCTGGTTAGTAGTTGACCTGAGGATTTCAACTTCTGTTAACTTTTCCCTTCGTGAATATCCTTTAACTTCCTTGTATGATTCTTCCCTGAGAAATGAGAAGGGAGTATTTTCCTTGTCAAAAAGAAACAATCAGGCAGATATACGGATTTTCCTCTTTCATCAACTAGTACCTTCATAACACACGAACGTGTTCCCTTGATGGGGTCAATCGACACTAGAAACTCTTCCTCTGATCATCAGTTTCCATCTCTACAATCTTGTTACGAAACAGATATTACCGAGGGATACAGGCTTAGCCCCCAACTTGAAACGCCATCACTACAAGTACGTTGCCACTCACTGGCCAGATCAGATCACTCTCTTTCGTGATTTCGCTGTTTCGATATTCTCTTCCAGAACGGTTGGAATATGGAAGACGATACCTGTAATGTTTGAAGATTATTCTTATCATTACTTGGATGGAAAACGATACCTGTAATGTTTATCCCATTTTTCCCTCAAAAACAGAAAGTATGCTTTAAATTGATCTTTAGTCTTATACGATAAGATAAGAAGGGAGGATGTGTTCCTTGCTCAGAGTTTTGTCTCCCTGTGTACAGTCGACGTCTCAGACGGCTGGAGCCGACAACGACCTCTTGCCAACGAGTTTCAATTGTGTGCGATGGAGAACGATAATAGGGACCCAAGGACTCGTCCAGAAACTACTTGTGAAGTGGAAGTGCTTTATCTCCGTGCTAAATGTGATAACGTTCCAAAAAGAATTTTCATAAAGGGGGCAGGTCCTGTGACGGAAGACAATAAAAGAGCCATCCTGTATAGTTCACCGCTCCTACCACTTTGATTGTTTTGGGTACATTAGTCTAGTTTTTTATCCAAAGTTCCTCCGTATTCTAAGGTAAACGGTTGAATGGTATGGTTTGGCTCTTAACGAATGAGGTAAGCCCACAAAGATTCTAAGAAAATTGTATGAAAGAAAGACGTCTAAGGGTTCCTCCTTTAATTAGTCCTTTCGCGCTGTTTTATTAAAGTTGTGGCCATAGCGAAAGTTTTAGAATTTGAGCAGAACGTGCTTTTTGAGCAGTTCGTTGTATCCGTTGCTATTCTATTGTCTCTCTCCCGGGTTGGTGTAACCACCGTAAATGATCCGGGAATCAGGCTCGGGTAAGGAAAGATTGATAAAGAAAAACTTCAAATAAGACCACGCAAATGAAATGGGCTTTCTCTGGGGGAGGCTTAAGCTTCCCGAGACTCTCATGGAAGGCGAAACTCACAACAGCAGAATGAAATTCTCTTATGCAAACAGCTAATGTGCTTACAAACTCTCACGCTCTGTGACAATTTTAGAAATTTTTGTCATAGGCGATTCTTGCTGATGGATGAGGTAAGTTGTGGTCTGCCACCGCTTTTGCTTTTGGATTCGTGTTGGACAAAAAATTTCATTAATCAGACGTTCACTGGACCCGACGAAAAGATTGATGTCCTATAACTTTAAGACAGGTTCTCACGTTCAAGAACGTGTATAATTAATATACTTAAAGAAACCTAAGCAGAACTCGATGTGGACAGCCTCCGTCAGGAATCAGATTGCTAAGCACCTAGGCAGATGTCCTTTTTGAATTATAACTTCGGTGCCCACTCGTTTCTGTAAGCTGGCCCAAAAATTGACTTGTTGCATGATAGCCTTGGATGGGTGTCTAATCTTCTCATTTGGCGCGAAAGTGATAGCATGGTGGAAGCAATGATAAGGCAGTAAAAACGTGTGGGAATTTGAAAACTCACTTCTAATTGTTCAAGCTCCAGTCGTAAGGTTGATAGATCACTTTCAGCTGGGTGTTTGAAAGCAATTCCAGGAACTGCTCTGACTTTGGTGGCTCCAGGTAGTTTGCTGCGTGCTTCATAACTTCTGTTTCATTTTTTCCATAATCCGCGTTGTACCTGTAAAAAGTACGATGGTCACACTTGAGTTTAATCATTTAGTTGTATGGCATCCTTAAATAAGGGCTTACCATCTAAGGATTTGACTGGCGTGGACCACTTTCGCCTCGAAATCAACTACAACCCCTCCCTTTCTGAGGAAGTCTTGAGCTGCTTCAGTAAGCTCCATGTCTATATTTGCTGGGGAGTAGCACCGCAACGCAGGACCAGATCTGTAGCCAGATACAAGGGCAAAATGGACAAGAGGCTCTGTGTAGGAAAGAGCTACCTGGTTCACAAAAAAAAAAACTCTCATGTAAGAAGCTGCAAGTCTTGAGCTTTACGGATAAAAATGAAGTCAGGAGTTTATAAGCTTTTAAAGCCAGTTCTTATGTTAGGATAAAACATTGCCGATTATCCCTGACGGAATCTCATCCTCTCATGCAACATTTACTTCTAGAAAAGAAGAATTCCTGTTCAAAGTTGTTAGTATATCAGGTAGACACTTTTTAGTGTCTTTTTTCAAAAGGTACCTTGGCTTGCCTATCTTTTGGGCCAAATGGTTTGACAAGGGTGTAAGGTGGCCTTCGATTTCCACGCAGTATCCCATTCTGGATAGCCGAAAGCGAGTATGTCGACCCACCAACAACATACTTGAACTCACCAAAAATCTTCCTCCGTTGCAATGGACGCATAGGAAAACCCCAAGTTAAAATGGCATGGATCGCCATCATATTATAAAGATTTATGAAAAACGCTAGCTTCTCCTCTCGTGATAAACCCTTCAAGTCCACCCTTTGAAGCTCCTCAACAATCCTCAAATACCTGTACCAGATTTAGCAATTTGAATGCCAGTGGATTAACAAGATTTATCCATTAGTTGTTGCTCAGGAATTGCTAAGAATGACATTGAATAACCAACCTCGCATACTCCTCACTTCCATGGATGGTCCTATAATCAACATGTCTCCCATCTTGAGAAACATAGGCTTCACACATTGCAAACATTAGAAACCTCAGCCTTGACGCAATTTCTGTTACTGGATTTGGTTGTATGTCTAATATGCCTCTTGGGATGTTGTAGCATTGGGTCATAATAATAGGATCATGGTCCAGAAACCGATAGACGTGGTTTCCATCTTCAAACACATTTTCACTGAATTGATCCACATCCAGATGTTGCAGGCCAAACACAAACAATCAATCAGACTAGAATGTGGGTCTCAGAGAGATTAACACATTGCTTTGCAAAAGCGAAAGATATATTTGAAAACTTACTCAAGAACATGTTGAAAGAATAGTTGCTGCCCCAGCTTTCTTCCCAGTTCAATTGCCTGTATCATTCCACGGAAAACTAAATTTCATGTCAGAAAGGCAGAGGATTAAAAAGGCAAAGGAGAAAACAGCAGTGAAGTAAATAAAAGGCTTCAAACTACCCATGACATTACTCAAATGAGAAATGCAGTTTCTTTCTTCAGAGAAATACAATAGTTCATTAGCTGTTAATTAAATTCAAAGTACAGAAATTAAAAATTTTAGTATAGTCCCGTTTCTCATAGAAAGTGTATCAGATATAAATGGCCACAACAAAACTTTTTTCCGCTACAATAAAAAAGTTGAAACCATGAGAATGCAGCCAAGAAAGAAACTAAAAACTTCAACTAATTTGCCAAGATAATATATGAAATCCTCCCAAAAAGAGAGGATGAAAAATTACCAACCTCATCTCTTTCCAAATATTGATCATCTGACAAAAAATCCACAGCTTCTGACCCTAAAAAGCAGTTAGTGAACCTCCGCATTTTATAAAATCGATCCTTCACTGCAATATGCTCTCTCATTTTCCGTACTATCACTGCAGACTCATCAGCAACACCAGAGCCAGACACATCATCCTCACCAGAACATGGAGGCAAAGGAGCTCCAGCTGGAGGTTCCTCATTAATTAGATCCTTCAACTTATCAGCAAGCTTCCCAGACTCATCCATACTTTTAAGATCACTCAAACCTCCAACAAGGAAATCATTCAAGTATAGTTTTGGAACAGCTGAAGATCCAGTGTTCTTCTCTAGCTCCAACTTTCTACTGGGATATATATCAACATTGATTTCGGTATATTTGATTTGTCTCCACTGGAAAAACAATCTGATCACTCTACAATCTGAACATCCTAATCTCGTGTACAATATGACTCTTCCTTTCCATGTGGGTTCCTCTGCTGAGTCTTGTACACTGGCAGCATCCTTTTGTTCTGTTTTATTATGCTTGATATAGGTTAATGGATTCCACGACCTCTCAGCTGTTTGCTGACTTGCTTGTTTTGATCCTGATTCGTCATTGACACACCTGGTCAAATCGTCACCCTTTTCTAGGCCTTCAGAGAGATCTTGACCGTCCTCACTTTTCCCAGAAAGCCGGCGAAAAACACTAGAAACAGCAACTGCACCTTTCAGTTTAACGAAGCTTGTAAATGCTGCAGCTTTTCCAGGCCAAGCATTACCCTGTTCAGAATCCAAGGAACCAGAACTCTCTGTGGTTTTGACCTCTGGATCTTCTGTTTCATCAAAAACTGGACCAACTGCCTTTTCCTCATCAACACCAACTATATTTCTTTCTACTTTAGCATCAGACATCAACCCATCAGCATCACAGACTTGTTTCCCATCCCTATGATATGGTATTTCCTCTGTTGCATTTTTAGACTTTACACCCTCTGGTAGCTCCTCATTTTGTCTCATAAGATCCTCTGCCTTGGTTTCTGTGAATATTTCTGACGTTATAGAACTTGCAACCTTCTCATCTTGTCCATTTGGAACCTCAGTTACAGTAGAATATTTTGATTCCACCAGTAGTTCCCCATCATTTACATTCTGCACCGTTGGTACTGTACTGATTTCTTCAGTTTTAGCAATTTTAGAGTTCGCATGATGTTCATATGGATCTTTAATTATACTGAGAGAGGTCATTCCTGTTGACAGTTCCCCCTCATTTTGCATAAGACCAAGTATATTAGCTGTAGCAACTTCTTCAACTGGAGAAACTATAGTGTTCTCATCATGCTGATTGGTACTTCCAAGATCCATATCAAGCCGTTTTATATCATTTGGTAGTTCCCCATGTATCTGTGTTGGATCAAGTGTGTTATCTGTGGCAACTTGTTCAATGACAGGAACTATTGGACTGTCATTGTGCTGCCTGGCACTTCCCAGATCCATATCAAGCAGTTTAATTTCACTTGGTAATTCCCCATCTTCTTGTGTAAGATCGGGTGTGCTGCCTGATATAGTTTTCTCTTCCTGCTGCTTGGCACTTTCCTCATCCACCCGTTCATCATCAGTTCTCATGAAATCTTTTCCTACAGGGTGTGGAATTACAACCGCAGTCTTCAAATTTTCAGTAGTGAAGTCTCCAGTTTGCATTTTGTAATCAAATAATTAAAACACACTCGCAAAAAAAGGGCATCTTACAACACTGAAGAGGGCTTAGTACAATAAATATATAATTCAATAAAGGAGGGTGCATCCAATATGGAGGAAATCTGAAAGACACAGAAGTCTAATTCATCCGAGTGAAATGAGCTTTACAAAAGGAGAAATATCCAGACTGAGTAGGTGATCTGCAACCAGTAATGAAGGAAATCTGAAAGAAAAACAGACCTAATTCAGCCGACTTGAATGAGTTTCACAGCAGAGAAATATCCAGACTGAGAAGGCAACAAATGGTTTCACTGTCCTGGAGATGCATAGAGCAAATTTGGCATGAAACTGGTTTCATGGTTGCAAAAGAATGTGACAAGTATGAGCAACAAGATAATGGGTAGGCTGTGACATAAAACGAAGATCTATCCTTCGTTAAATATAAGAAGACAAGAACTCAGGACGACCAAATGAAGAATTTCTCCCAAAAATGCAAATGAACAAGCACATGAAAACTCCAGAAGTATGGCCAAGGAAATGGAAAAGTGATATTCAATTAGGAAAAAGAAAATCAGAACATAAAGCAATCAATCTGTACGCAAGCTAATCATCTGCGTAATTCCATAGCCGATAATAAATCAACTAGTAAATGGCATGGAACAGGTTGAATTAACTTTTTAATCCAACTAGAAACATGAAAAGAATGAAACACGCTGACAAAGCTCCCAAGTAAAGTCATATGTAATTATCATGTAAAAACGCTAAGCAGCTCCCAGTGAATCGACAAGATCTTATATGAACAGCCTAATATGAACACGAGATGAAAAAATAATCCAATATACAAGATGACGAAGCGGTTATGCATCAGACACAGAGAATAGAACTAGTAAAACTCATCAAACGTTTAAAACAATCCATCCTGATTTTTTACCTTCTCAAATAAATTCAAGCCTATTATTTCACCGTACACAAGTAATATTTCTAGCATTCACCATAATCGATCTCAAAACACCACATTTTGAAACGATGCATCCTTAAGAAGGATGTCAAAAACAGATCCATCAAAACGGCGCACAACTGGCAGATATAATGAAAACATTGCGAGAGACTACGCAGGGAAGAACTGAATCAGAGTGAACAGGCGTCGAGGTTCAGAAAACTTACTCGGAGTTCAGAGCGATTCGAGTGGAGGACCTTGCAATTTTGAGAGCGGGAAACCATCCAATGTCCGCGGGAGGAACAAAAAGAAACTGCATGCACGAACCGAAATTCGAGTCGCCTCTGGTATAAAGGCAGTTTTGGGGTGGGTTAAAAACTCTAAAATGCCCCCTTTCGTTTCCGTAATTTACGTAACACCACTCTACCGAGTGACTCGGTTGACTCGGGAAAAATCAGTGGGTGGACACTGTAATTGTTTTTCATCGGCTTTAGTAAAGAAGAGCAAATCACATATAAGTATACAGAGGATTAATTACCCTCGCCCCTTGAATAAATAAATAAAATATTTTCTAATAATTTCATCCCATTGAATTTTTAAATATTTATATTATTTGTATTGAAATACAGTATGGCTCTTGTAAATTGAATACTAAAAGAGAAGTTCAAGTGTTTTAGAGGATTATTGTTATTGTACAGCTTATTTTTATTTTTGTTAAAATTTTCACTCTTTGGAATTACCAAATTTTTTCTCCTAATTAAGTATCACTTTACTAAATGTAATGTCACTCATTGGCCGAGTTAATCCCTGAACTTCAATAAAATCAAAAACCGATTTAATTGAGTCAAAGTCATTGAGTTCCAGCCTAGAGGTAACCGAGTTAACTCTCCGGAAAACCACCTTTCGTAGGTTAATTTGTCATTTGAATTTATCGAGGGGCACTTGGGACTTTTCACTTCAGTCAAAAGAAGTGTCTTCTTACAATATCCACGTGAAAAGCGACCCATCAAGAGACGGAGACGCTTCGGGCCCAATTAATGTCCGTCGAATACGAAACTAAATGAAGCACATGACATGGCTTTCCATCTTTGGTTCTATGGACAAACTTCAATCGGGCTACCTATGCACGTAGATTAACAACAAATTAATTTTTTAGTGAAAATATTGAGAATCAAACCACTTTTCACTTTGAAATTAATACTGCCACTTTTAAACTTAAAAACCTTAACTTCATCATGGTTACCATATATGTGCTTGATGATAAGCATATAAAAATTTATCAAAATTCAAAACTTAAGAAAAAATGATACATAATACTAACACAATTTTATCAAAAGCAAACTAAACCGCCTGGTTGTTTCAACCCGTTAAATAAAAAAAATAGACATTTTTTAATTTATTTCTAATCATCTAACCGATTCGCATGACAATAAAAAAAAAATGTGAAGATAGAAAAAGACTTAAAGGGAGTACTACGGCAGTTTGGTTGAAGAGGTTGAATCAAAACTGATAAACTCCTCTGATTTAATAACTTTTTCTATTTTAAAAGAATAATGCTAGTTGCACTTAGCCCATAGACTTGTTAATCTAAACCATTGATGCCTAAAGTTTATCCTCTAGAAAATAGAATTTTATAAAAAAAATATATTTTTAAAGGCTTAGATTAACATGTACGTCGGATAGGTGGGTCCGCTAGGTGCATCTAGTATTACTCATTTTAAAATCGGTGATTAACATTTAACACTACTCAATAGTTTCATAAGGGGTTTTCAAGTTGAGAAGATTCATGTTCAAGTCTCCCTTTAGCTTATAATTAACGGGGTACAAACCTTTGTCATAACAGCAAAATATAACTTGGGAGATTATTTGCACTAATCACCCAAACACACAAGAGAGATGAGTTCAGTAAATCTAAATCATGAATTAGGGATGGCAGGTAAGTCAAACCTTGAGGTGGTCATGAAGTCTTTGTCCTCTCATGTTTTTTCCTCCCTAATCAGATGCAAAGATTTCCCAACCTCGCTTTCTTGTGAATAATCTTTCTAGAGGGTCACATGAAGAGAGAGAGAGAAAGAGAGAGAGAGAGAGAGAGAGAGAGAGAGAGAGAGAGAGAGAGAGAGAGAGAGAGAGAGAGAGAGAGAGAGAGAGAGAGAGAGAGAGAAAAGGTAGTGATACAACTTACTAGCCACATTCAAGTCACCCTAGCCTGTCCTGCTTCCAAGCTGGGGGTCTCCACCTTGCCGGGTGCATATTAATCAAAACTGATACTACGGTTTTGAAGAAAATAACAAAAGGCAGTTCTCAGATATTTCGTTTTCATGTTTGGTGATTTGCCTCGCGACTTCTTTTAACTTTCTCAATCTAACTTTGAAAAACCATGCAAAAGGAAAACCTATGATGGAATTGATATGCTAACTTTTTAGCAACCTTGATTGTAAGTTTCAGTCATATTCAGTAAAAACTTTTTTAATGGACTCCATGTTAAGTTTATTTTTTATTCATTTCAATAGTGTACTTGTATTAAGCCCTATATAACTCAAAATTCTACTACAATTCCTGCCCATAGAATCACTAAAGCAGCTTTTACCTAGTTTCTTTGATAGAGGATTTTTTTGCAGATAACCCTTCGAAATTATCTCTGGATATAATTTATGTGGAATTTTTTCAAAGCACTAACTCATCCTTTTTTGAAGAGAGATTTATCTAAAACTGTTTGTTTTTTATCCAAAAGGCTCACCAAATTAAACACTCCTTGAGGTAATGCTGAGTGACTTTTTTCAACACGTCAATTGAACAAGAAATCTTTATTTATAAAGATCAAAAGTAATGCTATGTGCACCCACGAGAATACGCATTTCGGCCACCCCTTTGACGTGGTGCATAGCCAAAATACCTATCCTCAAGGGTGCACATAACATTACTCAAAGATCAAATGGTTGCACTTTTGTGGGTTTTCTCCCTCACCTATCCCTACCTTTCGAGGGTCACATGAGAGAGAGAGAGAGAAAAAAAGAAAAAGGTAGCGATTTTGCCTCGTGACTTTTTTAACTTTCTCAGTCTACCTTTGAAAAAACATGCAAAAGGAAAACCTATGATGGAATTGGAATTCAACCTTTTAGCAACCTCGGTTCTAAGTTTCAGTCTTATTCAATTTTTGACTGGACTTCGTGTTAGTTCTACTTTTATTCATTTAAATGGTACTGTACTAGTATTAAGTCCCTTGCTTCTTACCCTAATTACTGTGACTTAGACTCAAAATCCAACTGCAAACTGCCCATAGAATCACTAAGGCTGCGTTTACCTATATAGGCTCTCTTTGATAGAGGACTTTTTGAGATAACCCTTTGAAATTATCTTTGGAAAAAAAATTATGAGGGGTTTTTCCAAAGCACTAACTTATCTTCTTTGAAGGGAGATTTATCTTCATCCTAAGAGGCGATTTTAGCTTCCAAAAGATTCAGCCGAACACTCCCTGAGTCACTTTTTTCAATACGGATCAAATGATCAAGAAGTCTTTATTTGTAATTAAAGATCAAATGGTTGCACTTTGGTGGGTATTCCCCCTCCACCTATCCCTACCTTGTCTGTGAAACAAACCAATTTAGTTCATGTATCAATAAATTCACGCACAGATTCACTCATAGGATACCAAAAATTCCGAGTGAGGACGGCAAACTTCAGATATTTTGTCTATATCGGAGGAGACAGGTCCCTTAATAACAAAAAGGTTTGTCTAATCCCAAACTAAAAAGACAGCAAAATCTGAATCAACTGAGACTAAATAGACATAAAAACAGACACACAGAGAGAGCAAGTGTCCTAACCCACATTTCACAGCTACACGATACTGACGCAGAACATCGTCCCTTTTTCTTTGAGTAATGTTAGGCGTACTCGGATGGGGTAATTTTTCGGGTACATTTTAAAGCGGATGCTGCCACACGTTGAAAAATGACTAGTACTTGGCACGATATATAGGCCTTATATATATGTACGACGTTCTACATCAGAATGTACACATAAAAAGTACCCCCCATGGTAGTAGGCATAGTATTTTTCCTTCTTAATTTGTCAACTAAAAGAGGGTACCAATCGATGATGACATGCCCAATGCTGAGGTGGAGAAGAGCACCCCCCATTTTCCCCTCCGTGGACACCACGTGGGATGCCATTGTTGGGCACTCACTCGCGTCCGCGCGACCACCAAAGACTCGTTTCTTATTCCGAAACTAACGCGGTTCTGACGCGAAATAGCACTGCAGTAGTGTTATTATACTTACGTCCGTGCGCGAACCACCGAAGCCGCCCTCTCTCTCTCTTTCTTTTTAAGTACTCCCCTCCCTAAGTTGAGCCGCCACCAACGCCCAGAAAAATGATTCTAATCCGTTACCGCCCACGTTAACAGTGCCCGCAGAAATCTCTTCTATAAATAATCCCGAGCCTGGCTCCAACGTTCCGAATTATGCAGAGACGCTTCATTCGAGCTACCTGCCGCCCCAAGTCCGCTACTGGGTTTTAAGCTGTTTAAGCTCTAAGTCTCTTTTGGTTAATTGTTTGGGTTTAATTATCCGGCTATGTCTTCCATGGGGTTCAGTTACGCCCACCTCTACGTCCAGAAGAAGGGAGTCGAGCAGAGGACGAAGAAGAGGGAGGGAACAGGGGAGAAAAAGGAAGACGCCGGGACGGGGAATATTAACGTTTCCTCCTCCTCCGGCGCCGGCGCCGGCGGTGGAAACGGGAAGAGGGTTCACCCCGCCGGCTCCGCCTCGCCGGAGTTCGCCGGAAAACCGGGCGGAGCGTGAAGATGATGATGCGTTTGTTTAAAGAGCGTGCGTGCTCACTCATGTGGTGTTGCTCATGTGGTTAAATTTTGTGTGGTATTAATGGGGTGGTTGTTTTGGAGTGGGGGGAAGATTTGTATAGTTTTTACCACAATGTGTGTCATGTAGTCCTCTCATTAGATGGTGTTGTGTCTTTAATTTTCTTGCCTTCAACGGGCTCTCTTAATCAGATTACTGGCTTGTACCATTTCATGACTACTTTAGCTAATTATTTGCACCTATGATATATTAGTAATATAAGTTTGTAGTCTATTAACCAGAGACCGAAGCTGGGGTGCACAAGTACTTACAGCTACCGATCTCTTAATTAATTTGCTACTAGAGGGTTTTTAGTTCAGATGAGCTCTTTAGAAGAGTACTAATTTCTCTACTTGTATCTAGCTAATTGAAGAAGTGGTTTTTTTTTTTTTTTTTTGAGCTCTAATTAATTACAAGCAGAACCAAACACAGTTCTTTGGAAGTGTGCTCTTTGAAAGACCCTCAACCTATTCTCCACTTTCTGTTCTTTCATCTAAAAAGAAATTTTTGGGCAGCTCGCTCTCGAGGACATCTCCAAACAGAGGCAACTTAATTTGACCATTTGACGTATATATATCCAATTCGTGCAGCTAGGAGAAAACTAAAAAAGTATAAGAAAGAGCTTATACAACGTGAAAATTAGAGCTAGCATTCATTGTTGAGGCCAATCTATCAAATCTCCTGGAAGGGAAGTGGCGGTCCTATAATTCTAGTTTAATTAAGTGAGTCTAAGGTCAGGCGTGGAAGAATATCTAATTTCTTACACAAATACAAAGGCAGAACTGTTTGGTTAGGCTCTTTGCTAGAGCACTCTTTGAAATAACTCTTTGAAAGAGCCCTCTTTAGAAAAATTTCGTTTTGGAGCTCTTTAGTAGCATTGAAATCACCTTTTTAAAGATATATTTATCTAAACAGAAGTGCATCCAAACCTGTTTCTTATCCAAAGAGAGACTCTTTCATCCAAGTAGTGTTTTTTTTTTTTTTTCTCCAAAGAGCTCAGCCAAATTAAGGCGCCCAAACTTGCCTGCTTTTAGACTCATATGCCTCACGCAATGCATTACAAAGTGTTTGGATTTTGAAACAGAGTAAGATATCTTGACAATTTGCTGTACCCCAGCCTTGATCATGGATCACGGCACGGGCAACAAAACTATAGACTTCTCATAGAACAAAGATGAAATACTAAATAGTAATTATATAGGTCACATGGCCCACATAAGCTCTAGTGCCACTAAGTAGTACTACAAGAATACTAGATCCAAAATTTTCATCTAATTAAACCAATTCACTTCCCTTCTTCCCCTCCCCCCAAGTGGCCTATACTTTACACATTAACCTTCACTGTCCAAAACGATGAATGTATGGTATCGTTTGTTATCATCTAAAAAAGCATGCCACACGCCGAGCACTCGTCGTTGCCATGACTTTCCATGGTGGTCTGTGGCATAGAAATGTTTATATGGTTGTCGTACCTAAACATGACACTTAAAAACAGGTTTCCTGCTTGATTAGTGCCTCTCTAGTATAATAGAAACCTGAAGTACGTCAGTTAATTAGTAAGTGGCTCACTGGAGCCAAAAAGCTGAAGAAATGAAATACTTAATTCTCCACACCCTGGTCCTCTCTGGCCACGATGCCAAGCTATATCCATTCAAACCTCATAAAACTAATAACACATTAAGAGGGCTCTAAGCTCCACTGATCTTTCCTTCTCCAATACATCATTAGATTATACTACAGAGTTTCTACATGAAGTGCTGGGCTGAAATAAACTATTCCTGAACCAATATTATTTAACTGCTTTTGAGCTGAAACCAGTTGCTAGATCCCCACAGAGACGAGAAAGCATTTAAACTCATCCACTAATTCACATGCAGAAGTGGAAAACAGGACGTGGAAGGATCATCTTTTTTTTTCTTTTATTGGTTGCTCAGCTGCTCAGCTAGTTTTTCAATAGGGCGAATTCTTTAAGAGGTTTTCGTGGTGTGGAGGGTTTTGGCTTCTGTGATAATTGGTTCATTGCGTGCATGCAGCTTTTAAAGGTGGGAAGATGGCCAGGTGGGGCAGGGGGAAAAGCCTGGTCAGGTTACCGCACAGAATTTTGAACTGGAATATATGGATTTTGAACTTCTGGAGCTCCTCTGAAACAGTGTTTGTCATCAGTCTGCTTTTGGCTTGTTTTAAACATAATATGCAAAACTCGTGGTTAACTTGCAAGTGGAATTATCTAATTTCAATGGAACGCAATTCTAAGATTTGAACATCGGCGTTTTCATCTTATTAATTTATCTTTTATCCTTAACCCTTTACTCTGTCCTAATTCCACCCAAGACTTGTGTCATCCAACTTATAAATTTTAACTTAGAAAATTCCACAGGTCGGTATTACTCGACGGAGCAGAGACGGATGGATAGATGATCACACGAGGTGAGATAGAGAACTCTTGAGTCGAGTAATACTTGATGGTGCAGAAAAGAATGGATGACGGCTTGAGGGGAGGCTCCCCATTTTTGAGTACAGCAGATATTCCTTCCCATCCCACAAGTTTTTGGGTTGAGTTAGTCGGGTCCCCCAGAAAACCTGACCCGGTTCACCCTAACTTCAATTAGTTAATTTGGACGTATCCCAAGTTCAAACAATTTTTACACAAATAAAAGAGAATTGTAACCAAGGCAAACGAGATTCCTTAAAAAATTGAAAAGAAATAAGTCTCCTTTATATACTTAAATTATTTCGAAACTATTGCAGTGGCAAGTAGAGGTTCGAAATCGGGTGGATATATGCATAATGATCAAGGGTGGGTATATTGTCGTTATGTAATGGGTTCCATTAATCATTTCTCATTACATTTTCTTTCAATTGGATTGTTTATTGGATTTAAACTAGATTGAAGATTGACAACCATATCTTGAAGCAATCCTGCGTAAGTAGGTTAAGGTCACAACCACGGGGTGATTAATTTTGGAGGGGAAGAATAGTCAAGATAGAAGTATTTCTTACCAGGCATTTCATCAAATAGACGAGAGCCCTGGAAACACGAGACCGCTCTGGTAATAGAAGTTGTTGAGAATGTCTATCAAAGGAACAATTAACCAAAGCAATGAAGGGACTGGATATTCATCTTTCATTTTTTATATACCAAGTAATCTGCAAGTTGAAAGCAGTTGAAAATTCAAAAGGCAGAACCTTTGGGAGGGGTGGTCGATAGCCATTGTGACGGCTAGGCTAACACGAGTTCTTCAGGCACTTTAATGAGGGAAGAGCATTCAACCTGTACGAGTAGCAAAAGCGATATGGAGATCAGTTAGGCGACTCATAATATCAACACATGACAATTAGACACAGCAATTTTAAACCTCTAAATGGCCAATAGTTAAGATATGGCACTGCAACGGGCAAATTATAGTCAAAACAAAGGAAAAAAGATTTCCTTTCCAATATATTTTCAGTGTAACTTGAGGTCAATCAACGTTCACATATCCATAGCTCAATTGTTGAATACAAAGAATACAGAATGTTTATGCAGTCGTACCGGAAATTTAAAAAAAAATTACTCTGAAGAAATCATGTCTTCTCAAGGATAATACACCAGTTGGATTTGTCATAGAATTGATCACGAATGACTGCACGGTCAACTCCAGTGGCTAACCTGAAAAAGGAAAACCACGAAGTTGGTTTTGGGTGAGAAATTTGTGGATTGACAAGAAAGCACATGAGCAGAATTTAATCAAGCAACCACTGAAAACCGCAAGAGGTATTAATGCACTTTCATTCAGCATTTCTATTTGTCTGCTTACCTCTCCAGTTCACCTTCAGCAAACACATGGTAATACCTATCATACACCACAGCCCCCTTCATGTCGTCCTTCCTGGCTAGACCACTTGCCAATGCAGTGGCAGATGCTCCACTGACCTCAGCTCTATGATAAGGAAGGTGCCATGGTACAAAAAACTCTTGATGCTTTCCACTCTTTCCACTACTAGATGCCAGAGAGCTGTCTTTTATTTCTGCAGAGTCCAATCCTCTGTCTTTCGAATCTTCAGGAACCTTTTCCAGGTTGTCATGGCATACTCTTCTTTCTTCAGTTTCTGGTATGCTTTCTAATGTGGCAGCTGAAGGGCTCCGCAGTTGAGGACTCCCAGGTCCTATCCACTCTTCCTCATATTTGCAAGCAAGAGGAGTCCACTTTGTAAGGAGGGATCTGTCTTCTTGTTCCACGGCCCAAACTGTTATTAGGACTAATCCACCCTTTCGCACAACCCGCACTAACTCTTCGATAGCCTTTCTCCTCCTACTTTCTGTGCTAAGATGATGCAAAACAGCAATGGAGATTGCTGCATCACCAAAATCAGTTCTGTAAGGAAGATTCACCGCATCTGCAACTAGAACTTCGTGACCCCTTCCACCACATATATTAATTAATGGGGCACTAATATCGCAACCAATGTAATAGCACTGAGGATTGAAACCAAGGTATTTTCCATTCCCACATCCTGCATCCAAGATGACAGATCCTGGAACTAAGGAACTCAAAAAGCTAGCAACTTTTGGCCATTTTGCAAAACGGGTAGAGCTGAAATGAGGTGCAATGGCATCATAAACATGATGAACATACTTCTTTTCAATCTCTGGGGTAAATTTGACACTTGAAGGGAATCCATCACTGTGTTTAGCAGGTTGTAGCTTCTTAGGTTCAGGTGTTTGCTCAACTTCAACAGCAGTTGACTCGGCACCATCAGATTGAATTGTAGAAGGAAGCCCTCTGTGCATCTTGAGCAATCCTAAAGAACTTGACATTTGGATACACCGAATAGCTTTCCAATGACCAGTATTAGGTACTACATTATTGACAGAATATGACCTATTGAACCTGAGGATTTGCTCATTGGAAGTCGACTGTGGAGCTGCTTTCCAGAAACAAGTCTTTGCAGCATCTGAAATTCCTTTCCGCTGACAAAAGTATCTTTCAAACCTTAAGACATGCATATACATTTAAATCCAGCATGGCTGTAACAAGAAAAAAATCCTGCAGAAAAGCAAACCAAATGACAGAAGCAGAATTAAGATCATTAAATTAATAATCCTCATAAATTGGTAATGACAACTGAGAGGACCTCATTAAACAACACCAACGGTCATTTCAGAATAAACGACCAGAAATGTGGTACATCCCCTTCAAAGTTCAATCTAGCTAGGGACAATCAACATGCTATAACCAAAATATTATGACAACAAGACCATCATAACCATTGATGTCAATATTTTCTCATCTTAAAATTCCCCGGATTTGGAAAATCCATTTACTCGTGTTGTGGACACATGGATGTGATGCCTGCCAGATCAGGAGCGATGCCATCACATATACATGTTATGTGCATCAAGGGTTTATGACACACAAATCCTGGCATTATGAAGGACTTTGCCTCAGTAGCATGGGTTAAAAATTGAAATCACTCTCTAATGTGCTTTTATATTATGTAGAAATAGCCATATTTTCTGCTGAGCTATAAAAACACAAATTTTGGAACTGAAACCAAATTTCCAACTATCTACGTGATTGTTCTTCATTACAAGCTGCAACCTTCTACACAGTTGAGCAAAATGAGTCAGGTCACTGGAAACAACCAAAAGCAATTTAGATAGATTGATAATTTGATTGTTGAGCTAAAATACAGATTTTATCGTAAAACGTTATTCCTAAAAGCTCAAACAGTGAGCAGCAAGAACATTATCTTTTACCTACCAGTAGACCTCGAAGAAATAAGAACCTTACTTCAACATACTCCTCGTTAACTCATCCTGAACCCTCCAACTCCCACTAAAAAAGAAAATGAATCAACAGAGATCCAACTGAGGGAAGCTGCATTTTCACTTCTCTCAAATCGACCTAGCTTCCCGAAATTTATAAACCCACACGAGCGTTGCATGGGAACACAAATCAGGAGCAAAAATTAGAAAATTTCCTATGATAACCGGAAAAAGTAAAACTTGAACAAATTCAACCCGTTCAATACGCTCATCCAAGTCAGCTCAGATGGAAAACACAGAAGGAAAAAACTCCTTACCTTTTCCCAGTTAAATAGTCATAGTTAGAAGGGTCACTATTAGAGATCTTAGTAAGGGGGGGAGTTCAGTTCGTAACAAGAACCTTCTCTCTGAAGTTCAAACCAACAGTCATATAATGAAGTACCTCTTTTAATCGCGTTTGTCTCAAGCTGGAATCCAAAAATCTGTGCGTTTGTCTCAAGCTGGAATCCAAAAATCTGTGCGTTTGTCTCAAGCTGGAACTCGAAAACTCTGTTAAGTCCTCAACCCTAGAACGAAGAGCGTGAGACTGCGAGGAGAAAGGCAGAAGAAGGTAACTCGCCGAGTGACAGCCTCTAGCCTCTAAGTGTGCCCCCCCTGGGTAAACTGGACCCAGCTCAAAGAGAGACTCTCGGTCGAGTCTCACGTTAAGAATAGGTATTGTAACCTATTCAGACTAAAGAAGTCTTGTTTCTCCTACCCGCTTCTCTCTCCTCTTTCCAGTAGCCACTGCCTCTGTTTCATTCTGTTCCTCCGGCTCTCAAGCTCTCCTCTTTCCGATAGCCACTCTTTCTGATTTTTCTGTTGCAATCTGGAACCTGGTTCTCTATAAGGTCCGCCTCTCATCTCTTTACATTTTTTTTCTTTTTCTATTCGAAATTGAATCTCCTCTCTTCCCGTTTTCTGCTTCTATATCATATTTTGTGTATCTTTTATTCTGTATTCTTGTGCAAGCCCTCTTTCTGCGGCACTTTTATCTAATGCCGCATATCTCCTTGGCAGACTCGCTTATCGCTTTTCGACAAGTATGTTTTTTTCTTCTCTATCATCGATTCCAATCCTCAATTTTTATCTTCTCCTTGCCCGGGTATGAATATTTTTTACTTTCTTTTAAAAGTTGATTTCAGGATTGGGCTGAGCCATTGAGGTTTTCTTCTGAGCTAATTTTTGGATTTATTTTCTTCACCTACTGGGTTTATTTCGATATGTATAATCTTCGCCGAATTGTATAGCTTCTGATTGCATTTTGTGAAATGTATTGTCCAATCGATCCAAAAAATACGGCATTCATTTCTTTTCTTATTTTTACCCAGAAATTAATAACTTTGTTAAAGTTTTTACTTGAATCTACTCTCCTATTTTGAATTGATGGGTTTAGTAAAATCTTTTCCTCTATTTTGTTTTCTATTTAGTAGTCTCTATTAGACGTAAAAAATATTCTTTCAAGAGTTTTTGAAAACATGAAATTCACACCAAGTCAAATTCTACCAAGTCTATATGAGCAAAACCAGGTGCAGTACAAAGCTGCCAAACAATCATGGTGAGAGTATGAACAACACTTTCTGAAATTTCTTCAATCTGCCAATTCGCCTTCTTCTTCTCAAATCCTGGTATGGTGTTTTCATTTCATATTAGAACACTCTGGGGCTTACGAGCAACATCTAGTTCGTTACTTTGGTTTTGGTTTTGGCTACCGTGTTTTTGTCAAAGTACAAGAACCTTCAGCTCATAATGTTTTTTGCATCTCTTTGCTATTTCTTGGTAATCTTTATTCTCTATGAGAGCTCGTAAACCATCTACTATTTTGTTCCATGGTCAGAATCAAGATGGCTTCTGCATCTCTCATCAGTGACACACAGCAATGGAAGGTTTGAAGGTACAATCTAGCTTAACATATAAAATTTAGATGTTGTTCACAATATGAAAGATATTCTTCATGAAAGTCATCGGTGCGGTGCCTGTGGGATGCCTGTGCAGAATCATGTGGAGGATATAAAAAAGAATTATTTACGTGATTTGATGAATGATGTAGACCGCTGCAAGACGATGTTGGTGTAAGTAACTCTCTATTCTTTTGAAAGCTCTTATTTGGTTTGACATTGTTATACAGCGGATGAACTGTATGCCAATTTAAAGAACAACATTTTGTGATGATGTTTTTATAGCTTTTACTTCAATATATAGATTGATCTTTAATTTTTACGACAGTGAGTTTGACGGGTTATTATTGGACTATTCGAGACAACGTGTAACTCAAGATACTATGGGGAAACTATTCAAGTTGGCAGAGGTCTGTAAGGTCCTCTTTGTGTTTAACAGCATAAATTCATTTAATGTTTCTAATGATGTTTTTGTGGTTCAATGCAGGCTGCAGATCTTAAAGAGAAGATTAACCGCATGTACAATGGAGAACATGTATGTGTCATTCTTTTAATCTTCTGTTGTATTTACTTTCTTGTTATGCATTTCCCTTGTCTCAACATAATGTAGTTATGGATCCAATATGTTTATAGTTTACACGAATTGAATTGGTTCTTGTGTTAATTTATTCATTGAGATGGATCAAACTTGTTATAGACTGATAATGGTAGAAAAACAATGCAAAAGTGATAGATAACGAGGATAAATAGTTACTTCTCTGGGCCACTACCATCGCTATCATCTTCAACTCCATTAGTTCTCATACCACCATGCTCTGATTGAATAGATGTTATTGCAGATAAACAGCACTGAGGATAGAGCTGTACTTCATGTGGCTCTGCGTGCTTCGAGAGACACAGTTATTAACAGTGACGGGAAAAATGTTGTGCCAGAAGTTTGGAATGTGTTAGATAAAATTGAAGAGTTCTCAGAGAGGGTCCGAAGTGGGGACTGGGTAAGTATGATTCATGATACTTGGATCTTTTTTTTGAGATCTTCGTGTCAAGAATAGGCAATCTTTTCAGGTTGGAGCAACTGGGAAAGCATTAAAGAATGTCATTGCAGTTGGGATTGGTGGTAGCTTTTTGGGTCCTCTCTTTGTACACACTGCTCTTCAAACTGGTTGGTCTTTTCTCGTCCTAGTATTTCTGGGTCACGTTTCCATATCCTGTTGTCGATATAATTCTTCTTGTTTAAATCCATTTCATTGTACAAATTTACAGATCCAGAGGCTGTAACAAGTGTGAAGGGACGACAGTTGCGATTGTGAGTAGGATAATGTAACTTAGGCATGCATGGAGACTCTTTATATTGATGCATTGTATCAATAGACATGGTTTTTGTGATGTACATTTATGAGCAATCTATTAGCAACAAACATTTAGAGGCTCAGTGCCATCTGCATGGTACCTGTATTTGATTTGCATTGAAAGGCATTCAGCTAGAAGAGATATTTGGAACTTCTCTTTGTGTTGCATTATTACTAGTAGCAGTTTTATCTGTTTTAACCCTTCAAAAGTACTGTCTGATACATTTCAAACACCTTTCTTCATGGATGTCTCTACAGTCTTGCAAACGTCGATCCCATTGACGTTGCTCAGAGCATCACTGGATTGGATCCTGAGACTACTTTAGGTACACATTCACATTTTATATGTGAATTTGTTGCTGCTATGATTTTTTCTGTAATTTCTAACTGTTTTTTATTCATGTACGTGAATCAGTTGTTGTAGTATCAAAGACTTTTACAACTGCTGAAACTATGTTGAATGCTCGAACACTGAGGGAGTGGATCATGGCTGCACTTGGGTCAGTGAATAAGAGTGCTTGAACCTTTTTGAGTATCATCACTTACTGATCCTTCTTCACATTGCTCATGTCAAATAAGATTTGACTGGTAATTTGGTTTTGATTATACAGGCCTGAGGCAGTAGCAAAGCACATGGTGGCTGTTAGTACAAATATTGCGGTACACTCCTCTATTTCTATTTAATCCATTCTAAGAAAAAATGATTTGATTCTTTTAATGTTAGCCCATTCACATATCAATGATTTTGTCAAAGCAGTGGTGTTTATGAGGTATCTCTTGGTCTCAAATCAGTTATGCAATAATCGGTGGTGCCCAAACCATTAGCTAAGAGAATCCATATGACTGCTTACATTGACCAGATATTCTGTAGGTAGGATTTCTCATAACAAGACTCACCTTCTAGGCATCCATGGCTGGGCATTGGACTTGGTGAATATCTGTTCACATTTTACTTCTATTGGCTAAAGTGCACTCCTCTATACACGTGGCCCATATGTATACCATATGCATCTTGAGAGTCATGTATCATTCATAGTTTGGGTGGACTTTGAGGCCATTTACTTGATACTGTTTGTATCCACAGGAACTTGCATCATTAAGTGCATTTTGGCCTTTTCTCCTCTTATTTTGCTATATAAATATACTTTAGAGGAAAGAATGTCATCTTTATGTTGGTATTGGAATGGAGTTTCTGATTTTTGGAGATAACAAATTGTTACTACATCTAATTTCTTTTCCAACCGTATGTTCAAATTTGTATTTGACATTTGGTTTATCATTTCTCTCAATTGCAGTTGGTGGAGAAGTTTGGTATAGATCCAAATAATGCTTTTGCCTTTTGGGACTGGGTAGGCGGACGATATAGTGGTAAAGTATACAATTTTAATACTTGTTTGGCTGATACTGTATTCATTTATCGAATTTTTTATTAACTCTGGGCATCGCTTCTGTAGTTTGCAGTGCTGTAGGAGTGCTTCCTTTGTCCCTCCAATATGGTTTCTCACTTGTTAGGAAGTCTGCAACTCAAACTTCATCTTTTTTTTTAAAAAAACTTTAAATTCAAATGGAATTATTGTCAGGAGTTCTTTACATTTATATACCTGCTATTATGTTTGTTCTTCCCAAGTTCGATATTGTTCTATTAGATGGTGACGAACTTCTGTGGTCTTTCCTGAAGGTTTTTGGATGGGGCTTTGAGCATTGATAAACATTTCTATTCCACACCATTCGAGAAAAACATACCTGTGAGTTGATTAAATTGTGCTGATTCTAATAACCATAGGCTTACTTGATGACCTTTACGTTGGATGTTTGCAAAACAGGTTCTTGTAGGTCTCTTGAGTGTATGGAATGTGTCATTTCTTGGGTTTCCTGCTAGAGTGAGTTTCAGTAGTCTCCACAAAAATTTAACTTTGCCATTGTTAACCTTCAATTATTGCATCTTCTAAGTATATTTGTTAAACTGGGATGAATTTTTTCTGAATTCCAGGCTATCCTACCATACTCTCAGGCATTGGAGAAACTTGCACCACACATTCAACAGGCATGACTGATTTCTATCTTGCTTTTAGATTCAGAAAATACTAAGTCTTACATAAGTTTTGTTTTTTATACAGGTTAGCATGGAAAGTAATGGGAAAGGTGTAACTATTGATGGCGTCCCACTTCCATTTGAAGCTGGGGAAATAGATTTTGGTGAACCAGGCACAAATGGTCAACATAGCTTTTACCAGTTAATTCACCAGGTAATTTGGACATCAAATAAAAGATTAATGCCAGTCAGTCTGCTTTCCACATAAGATACTCATTATTCAAGTTTCTTGATAAGAAGTTTTTATCCTTTTAGTTTTAAATACAGTTTGATTACCAAATTCTTCTTCATGTATTGTTTAGGACTTCAACAATCTGGTTGACATTTATCTGTCTGGCTTTCAGGGTCGTGTTGTTCCCTGTGATTTTATTGGTGTTATGAAGAGTCAACAGCCCGTTTACTTAAAAGGTATCCTTTGAAGATGACCAGTTGTGGTAAAAGTTATAGAAGCAGCACTGCAAACCAAAAATGAACCAGGAGAACAACCACCTCAAACATCACCTTGTGTACTATCATTTGTGTATAGTTGGGTCGAGGTCTTTCACAGAATGACTCATTGAAGTTAGGAAGCATGTTTCCCATTAATAAACCAGGAACCTTTCTGCTTGTATTTCTATGTGGGACTAATCTCTAACACTCCCCTCACGTGTGAGTCTTTTTTGGGCCCTCACATGTGGACAACATGGGTGGAAGCTCTCATACAAGTATCTGCTTTGACACCATGTAAAGTTGGGCCCATGGTCAATTCCAGGATAACTAGTCAACGTTAGAAAGTATGTTTCCTATTAATAAACCAGGAATTTTTCTACCCGTATTCACATGTGGGACTAATCGCTAACAATTTGCTTTAGCCAATTTTTTAGGCTGGGTTTGGGGGATGTCTTGCACTACTTATCATGTCAACCTTTTGTGTATGGCAGATAATTTCCTGGTTCTTTCCTAGTGATTTTTTTGGATAATTATCTTGGGAATTTGAATTTTATTAACTTTATTTGCTCTTTACTTCTTTAGGGGAAATGGTGAGCAACCATGATGAGCTCATGTCAAACTTCTTTGCACAACCAGATGCTCTTGCTTATGGAAAGGTGAGGCAATATGCTTCTGAATGCATAGTCCACCTTTTATGATGTACTAGCATTGCTTAAGCATACTGATTGATAACTTGCTTTTATCAGACCCCAGAGGAGCTATTACATGAAAATGTACCTGAACATCTTATCCCTCACAAGGTGATTTGCTTCTTATTTTAAATCAATACTCATTTATACTGATTTATGCTTAAGTGAATTCCTTTTATTTAACACCTCTCAGACTTTTTCTGGAAATCGGCCATCTCTCAGCTTGTTGCTTCCATCATTAAATGCTTACAACATTGGACAGGTTTGTGCTTAATTGTAGCAATTAATTTCCTGCAACATTTGTTTATTGGCCCAGTATCATTTGTAGTAGTTGCTCTGCTTGAACTCTTTCATCCATTTCTTCTTCTTCTTGTGGAGTTTAATTTTGTCATCTTATCATGATATGATTCGAGTCTGCCTTTTTCCTTCTTTCATTCTTATTAAAATATAATTCAATTCCTTTTCTTTGTTTTTATTATATTTTTATTCCAAATAATCTGCCGTAGTAAGTAACACATGCTTCCTTGATTTTTGTATAGTTGTTAGCCATATACGAGCACAGAATTGCTGTTGAAGGTTTCATCTGGGGAATCAACTCTTTTGACCAATGGGGGGTGGAGCTAGGCAAGGTAACATAAGACTTCTTCCTTGAGACCTCGTTTCATCTTTTAGTGAATCAACTCTTTTGACCAATGGGGGGTGGAGCTAGGCAAGGTAACATAAGACTTCTTCCTTGAGACCTCGTTTCATCTTTTAGTGAATCAACTCTTTTGACCAATGGGGGGTGGAGCTAGGCAAAGTAACATAGACTTCTTCCTTGAGACCTCGTTTAATCTTTTAGTGAACTTGCTTAGTTTGGGAGTTCTTTCAAGCTTTGACACTTGTAAAGTCTATATATTTGCATCGTTTAAAATCTCATTCTTTTTTTCTAGTTTTACATATGATGAACAATTAAGTTGTGTTTTGCAACAGTCTCTTGCCACACGAGTAAGAAAACAGCTAAACTCATCTCGAACAAAAGGAGATCCTGTTGAGGGCTTTAACCACAGTACAACAACACTGCTTTCGATGTATCTTGAGGTATGATATCGTGCAAAACCTGCCACTTTTATCCCTTGTATAAAACTTCCTATTCCCCAGTAGATGTCAGTATAACTGGTATCCCGCAGTTTAGTTTCATACACCACCTCCAAGACATGTAGGGGCTGCAGAAGGTCTGGGTCCCGAGAGGAGTAGAGGAATGAAATGAGAATGCCTTCTAACTAAAAAAAAAACACTAAACTTTGAGGTCTGTTTTTATTTTCCAAAATTTTATGCATCTTTGTGGGGTTCTGAGTTTAGAGGATTAATCTAGCATTACTCCCCGGCCCAACATTGCTAATGTGTTTTTTAATGTTTCTGCAGGCAAAGTCTCAAATTCCTTCGAATCCAACCACCATCTTACCCAAAATCTGATAGAGTTGAGGAAAATCTGTTATTCTCTTTATTCAGTTACGGAGTTTTGTTGAAAGAACTAGTGAAATAAGAGTTGAGATGATTCTCTACTTCGGCACGCACTTATCCATCTGGTCCAGACTCCTGAAAGGCAGGTTAATAAAACCATTTCAGTTGTAACCTACAGTAAAATTCCTCTTTTCTTCTACAGGAAATTCTATTCTCTCAAGCTTAGACCTACTCAGTTGGAAAACTTTGTATACCTAATTATGATAGATGTGATTTTGGAATGAGAAAATTGGACCTTGTGGACTAATGACCAGGCTGTGACCACCTTTTTTTTAAGACACTGATAAAATAAGAAAAATGTGAAATTATTGCTACAATTTACCTTTTGAGTGTGTAATTCCATCTTCTTGTAGATTCATCCTCTTGTTAATATATCAATCAATAATACTATAATGAATTTGATCCAACCATCGTATTGATTTGCTTGTATAATGTAAAAGTTATGTTGAGGTCCGCCCAAAATGATTAACCGAAATTAGAAAGTCTCTTTAAGTTAGGATTTTTTCTACTCGTTTATCAACGTGGGACTAAACTCTAACACTTTCTTACACGTTTTTTTTTTGTTCTTACACAGAATGTATGCCCACTCTAATACCATGTAAAGTTGGGTCGAGTATTCTCCCAAAATGACTGGTGGAAGTCTTTCCTAATTAGCTAAAGTTACAAAGTCTCTTTCGAATTAATAAGTCTAAGATTTACTTTTATCAGTGTGGGACTAAACTCTAACATATAAAAACCAATTTAGCTACCTGTTTGGTTAGATTTTTTTATTTTATTTATATCATAATAGTATATGCTTATATCCTAAAAAAATTACCAAAAAAAACAGAGAAACTCCATTGTAAGCTGGTTTTCTATATATAAGTTTGGGTTATTAATATTCATAATTACATATGTACATGGGTGGACGATGCTAACTGTTGAAACGTCAAAAAGTTGGCCTTTGCAACGAATCTTTTTTTAGGGTCGCCCTCCCCTTCCCATCAGTACTGTTTGCTACAGAAAATTAAAAGCAGCATATTCATGTTTTGCCCGGAAATTAATGGATGGTCGTCTTCCCATTTTCTGCAGCCATGCAGCCGGCCTTGAAAGCTGCTTCCATGAGCGAGCGCAGACGCCATTGTCTGCCCCAATGTGACCCAATTCATTTACGTGACCCAATTCATTTACGATAATGAAATCACTTTGATCGGGACGGTCTTCCTAGGTGCATGAAGCAGAATACCCAGAAAAAGGGTTGCTTGGTTTTGAAGGTATAGAATTTCCCGCAGGAAATTAAGAAGAAAGTATATTCTGATTGTGAATATTGCAGAGAAAGTTCACTTTGTTTCTCTGCAGTAAAGAGATTTTTATCGCTGTTTGTGGTTGGGAAATTTTACTTCTGCTCGTTCTGGTGCTTTCTGGTTTTAATTATCATCTTTCTGGATGAAGCTAATAACAGTGTAATTACTGCACATTATTTAAACCACATTAAAATAAGGGTTGCATGCTTAACTTTTCATGAATTAATTAATGAAACTATCTGCAAGCGGAGCTGCGTGCGATTTTGCAGAGAAACTACATGCAGCAGTTCCATTCACTTTCATATGTAATTGCAGAGGCATATAGTCAACTCAGCAGTCAAATAGTTTGGTGAGTCTGCAATATTGAATCTGACAAAAGATGATGAGAAATGGAGGCGTTAGAGTATGCAACTTAATAAATCCTCTAAAAGAAGGCTCGAGGAAAGTTTGATAAAACTTCACTGCAAAACCCTGATTTGAATGTCTCTTACTGTTTCTGAGAGGTAAATCCAAAGCTCTTTCACGATAAGAGAAGAGACATCAGTGAAAGAATAGAAGACTAGTAATACCTCGCAGAAAAGCTCGATCTCGACTCTTAGCTGCTGCAGTTCAAAAGTAGTGCTTTAAGAGAACTAGATGGATGCTGATAATGATGAATGCATGATTAGCTTTATACTCTAGTTATGCTAACTCGATGATAGTTAAGCTTTATACTCTTGAGTGTACATAATCTTTTACAATATTATAGAGCATTAATTTCCTTCATGTATTGTTATTTATAAAGAATAACTCTGTTATACAGCCAGATAGATGTTGGTATTTGATATTTATCATCCCTATGTATATATCTCATCTGGATATGCATGGAATAGTATTAATTGTTTTTCACAAGAGTAGTATTAAACTTGTAAAAAGTGCAGCTTTTCCCAAGAAGATAATTAATATTTTTATCTGAAGAATTCCATCCTCGAAAGGAGCACAATTCCTAGTGGCTGAAAATCACTTGACTAAGCTTGGAAGAAGGATTGAAATAAGCCAGCATTCTAGAATACACCTTGACCTGCACCCAGAAAAATCAAGCCCTATATACCTGCAGCGTCCTCAACATAAAAGAATTTTCTGCGAATTTGTATTTATCATGTCATAGTGCGTGGTCGAATTTGGTCAAACCAAACCAGCTCGTGGTTGCTGATTTGAGGACAGCAGTTTTAATTCATGGGCAGGTTCACTGAAACCTGCTCTTTGGTCCAGATTTTGTTTTAAATAGGAAAACACAAGTCAAGAGATCGAGAGCCCCTTGGAAGATGTGAATTGAACCATGTGGAAATTAGGTGTAAAGATTTGGAAAATACAAGTGAAGAACCGCGACGCAGTTGATTGATTGGTGGACAGTGTCAAACTTGGCCGATTCATCAGTATTCTCAGTAACTAGAAAGACCTAATTAGAAAGGAATGTTTCTTCCTTTTAAAAAAAGTCAAATGTGAAGAAGGAAGAAGACACCCCATTGCTATGGCGGCAGATGACATAAACTAAGCCATCTAAGCCATCTAGTTTTTTCATCGAAACTGCAGAAGGAAGAAGATCAACCAACTCATGTTTTTTCCATATATAGTGTCATCGGGGGATCCATGCAGTACTGTTTTATGAAATGGAGTCGAAAAATAAAACAAATTTAGATCGTTAATTAGTAAAATATTGACGATTATTTGAGACTATATACAGTGCATTAGGTTAGTGAAGTGAGCAACATAGTGCATGTAAGTAACCTTTTAACTGATACTTAGTTACCCGGCCGTTTGCACCATTATTAATTAAACCTAGCAGATTTTCGCTTATAACAAGAAGATTATATTGTTTTTTTTTCTGTACCAATCACTAGCTAGTAACTTCATCGATTGTCGTAGGTAATTCACGTTATTAATCAAACAAATGTTGGTTATAAAGCATAATTTTGCTTGTTTATACTCCAGAACAAATAATGTTCTAAAAGATAATTAAGTACATAATCTTTTTCACCATTTAAACTATTTTTCCTTGTAGTCATGAACTGATTACTTAAATATTCCTCAGAAATCTCCCACCCACTAGATTATATGTTCCACACGTATCTACTGAACCAACTTGGAGGACGACTGTCATCAGTCCATGCAAATAACATAGATCGTTTTTGACCCTCAACT
Organism: Aristolochia contorta; assembly: GCA_022405105.1. NCBI lineage: Eukaryota > Viridiplantae > Streptophyta > Magnoliopsida > Piperales > Aristolochiaceae > Aristolochia > Aristolochia contorta. Next base: position 12,097,778 of record CM039668.1, read on the forward strand.
TAGATTAATGTGAATCAAAAACCAAATCGAGGTCGTATAGTATACGTTCAGCTGATCTGCAATTTGGGTCAATGTGAATGATTGCAACTGGGTAGTGGTCGTAGCTGAACTCGAACACATATAAATACACCCCTTGTGTTTATTGTAAATGCACCTCTCGGTTTGCCATACTTTTGAGAGAGCTTCAAGAGAAATTTCTATTATCACAAGTCTCTGAAACAGAAGATGAATCTCGGGAAATTGCTTTCAGATTCTCCAAAGGTCTCAAAACATGAGAGATCAATTCATACCAGGTATTAATTAACGTCTCTGAGTTCCGGATTCTGGTAGCTTTGATATTTGATCCTTTCATCTTTTCATGGCCATTGTGCTACTGCAATAATTCTCCTGCTAATTTCGGTAGGTCGTCAACTCCATGTAACAGAGGAGCTGCAAGCATAAGCTCATTGATCTGTACTCCAAACCAGTCCTTCGGAAGTGGTAATTGGTTATGAGAACCCTTTGTTAATTCTTCTATCTGTAATTAAAAAGCCAGACAAAATTCCCAGTTTTCTGATGGTGGTGACTGATTCAGGTTGGTGTACCAGCGTTCGACGAAATGAAAACATGGAAAAGCTCCAAAACGGCTATTTGTTTCCTGAAGTAATTACTCAGTGATACTTCTGATTAATGTCGTTTTTCTTATTTCTTTCCTTTTCATCTTCTGCTATATGGGTTTCTTTTGATTTGCTCATTTCTTTTGATGATTTTTCAGATTGAAATAAGACAGATGGCGCATATTGAGAAGTACCCAGATGCAAAAGTAATAAGCCTTGGCATCGGCAACACCACTCAGCCTGTACCAGAAATTGTGGCATCAGCCATGGCTGAGGTAGTGATGAATAGATGAATGTAATCCGTCCATACCAGAGAAATACATGCAAAAGGATATTTGTTTTGCGTCAGGAACTAATTTAAGATAAAAATAAAAAATGTACACCTCTTTGAGTGATATAAAGAGATTTTAAAATAATCTATATATAATTGGGTTTGTGAGGGAATTAAACTGCGAATTACTAACTAGTTATGTGTCTCAATATATGGCGTATTTAAGAATTCCATTTCATATTTTCTGATAGAGACTGTTCTGTTTTCAGAAATGCCAATATTGAATGGGACGTTTCTCTTTTATGTGTGTAAACAGATATATTAAGCAGGGTAAATTATATGAACCCTTTTTTCCCCTTGGGTACGTCATAAGAATTCCATTTTACTTTTTCTGACAAAGACTGTTCTGATTTTAGAAATGTCAATGAATGGGACATTTCTCTTTGATGCATGTAGACAGAACAATTAAAGGGGTCAATTATATGACCCTTGTTTCTCCTCATCTCTTGTCCCTTTTATATACCTGAGCTTATCCGCTAGACTTTTTCCTACAAAAAAAAAATATGAATTGTCCTTTAGTAATTAGCTAATTCGTTTAGGTACCTGATCTTAATTTACTATTTATACTGCTAATAATTTGATCTCTCTCTCTCTCTTTCTCTCTCTCTCTCTCTCTCTCTCTCTCTCTCTCTCTCTCTCTCTCTCTCTCTCTCTCTCTCTCTCTCTCTCTCTCTCTCTCTCTCTCTCTCTCTCTCTCATTTGCTCTCTCTCTCTCATCTCTCTCTCTCTCTCTCTCTCTCTCTCTCTCTCTCTCTCTCTCTCTCTCTCTCTCTCTCTCTCTCTCATTTGCTCTCTCTCTCTCTCTCATTTGCTCTCTCTCTCTCTCTCATTTGCTCTCTCTCTCTCTCTCTCATTTGCTCTCTCTCTCTCTCTCTCTCTCTCTCTCTCTCTCTCTCTCTCTCTCTCTCTCTCTCTCTCTCTCTCTCTCTCTCTCTCTCTCTCTCATTTGCTCTCTCTCTCTCTCATTTCTCTCTCTCTCTCTCTCTCTCTCTCTCTCTCTCTCTCTCATTTGCTCTCTCTCTCTCTCTCTCTCATTTGCTCTCTCTCTCTCTCTCTCTCTCTCTCTCATCTCTCTCTCTCTCTCTCTCTCTCTCTCTCTCTCTCTCTCTCTCTCTCTCTCTCTCTCTCTCTCTCTCTCTCTCTCTCTCTCTCTCTCTCTCTCTCTCTCTCTCTCTAAAAATGGCATTTATATATTAATTGCAGCATTCACGGGGTCTCTCAACAACGGAAGGTTACTCAGGTTATGGACCAGAACAAGGCAGCAAGGTTTATATTATATCTACTCTTTTGCACTTTTAGTTGCTTCATGAGATCAGGCTTTGGATAATGATATGAACTTTGCAAGACTATAATAGAAATTAATAAAACCAGTACTTCCATTATATTTTCTGGGGAAGTCAAATGTGATTTAAAGTAAACAAATTAAAAAAGAAAGAATAAAGAAAATTAGAAATTCTTCAAACAAGCTAAGAGTCATGTTGCTGCAGGCTCTACGCGAGGCCATTGCAAAGAAATTCTATGGAGGTTTAGGCATCAAAGACACAGAAGTATTTATATCAGATGGCGCACAAAGTGATATCTCACGCGTCCAGGTATATATTTCTGCTTCTTCCCACAAATTGAGACTCCACTAATATATATTAATATGCATGATAAGTTTTCGAAAGATCTTCTCATCCCTGTGCATAATAAAAGGATTTATATTGTTAAAGATATACATATATAGAAATGATCAATTCTTAACGCCAAAACCTTGACTAATTGAGTTTCATATTCTTCCTTGGCAGATGCTTCTTGGACCAAACGTAACTATTGCCGTCCAAGACCCTACATTTCCGGTATTACTTATATTTGCTGCTTATTTTTTCGTTTTCAAAGGAAGGTGGTTCTTAAACTAAACGCATAATATTCAAACAATACCAATATCAATGGTTATATGTTCAATAGACCTGCGCTTACAGCGTTTAACTTGCTAATTAAATTCACGACTCGCAGGCTTACACAAACACAGCAGTCATAATGGGTCAGACGGGCTGCATTGAAGAAACTACAGGCAAGTACGGGAAGATTAAATACATGAAATGCACTGCAGAGAACGGCTTCTTCCCCGACTTGTCCAGGACTTCCCGAACAGACATCATCTTCTTCTGCTCTCCAAACAACCCGACCGGCAATGCTGCGTCAAGAGACCAGCTGAAGCAACTGGTGGAGTTCGCTCAGAAGAACGGCTCCATCATAATCTACGACGCTGCATATGCTGCTTTCATCGCAGATGATGACAGCCCCAGGTCGATCTTCGAAATCTCCGGCGCCAAGAAGGTATATAACCAAGATACAAGCATTTACCTGAGGAGCATATACTTAATAATGGTATATATATTTATGCAGCGTAAAATTAGGTCCACTGTTTATCCCAAAATAATTAGCCTAAGTTAGAAAATTTATTTATTAGTAGAAGACTATTTTATATGCAGGGTGGAGGCCCACATAGCTCTGATATTATATAAAAGGAAAATGTTAGTAATTTTAAACACAGCTGTCAAGAGTTTATTCTTTGGGATTTAGGAGGATTGGAAAATACTAGCACTTATAGCACTTATGTGCAATACCTATAGGTCGTACCAGCCAATCAAAACACAACTATCTTAGGTTTATTTTTAGAATTTATGATTTTATAAAAAAATTATTTGATTAAGTGTTTTAGATTCGTGGTAAACTTTTCTACTATATTTCAATGTAAGAATAATTTTTAACATGTGGGAGAGAAAAATATGTCAAAAAAAAAAACTTACGTCCACAAGTGAAATTTTAATTATTTCTTTCTAATATTGTAGGTTGCCATTGAGATTTCTTCCTTCTCGAAATTTGCTGGGTTTACCGGAGTGAGGCTTGGCTGGACTGTGGTTCCCGAAGAGCTTCTGTTCTCTAATGGTGAGCCCGTTATAAAGGACTTTAACAGGATTGTCACTACATGCTTCAATGGAGCTTCCAATATCGCCCAGGCCGGAGGGCTGGCTTGCCTCACCCCTGATGGCTTCCTGGTAATAATCTGCATGCAGTTGTGATTATAATTTAATTAGATCACCACTTTAAATAAATAAACAAATATAGTTTATTGAATGAGTAATGCTAGGTACACCTATGCATGCATAGTACCTATCCCACTCACATGTTAATTTAAGTTCTTAAAAATATAAAAAAAAATTTTATTTTATAAAATCTTATATTCTAAAGGATAAACCCTAGGACTGTGCATAGGTGCAACTACATTTTTCCTTATTGAATAGGCTATGATAAATTAAACAAATCTTTGAATTAAACTAACAGTTAGGAAGATAATATTATATCCAAATCGACATCCTAAGACAATTACATATCCCATTCCAACGAGGTTTTGCCATTAGATTGAAAAAATAAAAATTAATTTCTACTTAAGGTTACTAATTAAGTATTTACTTAGAAATTAGACATGTTTTATAATACTAATATATAATTCTTTTTCAAAATTTATTATAAAAATAATTAAATATCAGCAGAAAATCAACTCTTAAATATTCAGAAAAATAATTTTCAACTATATATGATTGGGAGTGTAATATTTACTGAACATGCATATATAATATTTGGTGAATATTGCTTAATTTCTCATAATATATATGCATTGTTTATAAGTAGCTTCTTAATATATATACATTTTCTCTTTCCTCTGCAAAATGTGACAGGCAATTCACCAACTCGTTGGCTATTACAAGGAGAACGCAAAGATATTGATGGAGACATTCTCTTCTCTTGGCTTCACGGCCTACGGCGGCCAAAATTCACCTTACGTTTGGATCCATTTCCCTGGTAAAAGGTCTTGGGACGTGTTCGATGAAATATTGGAGAGAGCACATATAGTGACGGTTCCAGGCAGTGGATTTGGTCCAGGTGGTGAAGGGTTTATCAGGGTTAGCTCGTTTGGTCACAGAGAAGACATCATTGAAGCTTCCAACAGATTGAAGAACCTTCTCATATAACTTAATCAATTAGTCTTTTTTTTCTTCTTTTTCCTTTTTATTATTTAGAATAAAAATATATATAAATATGTTGTAATAGCTATTAATCAATTATTCTAATTAGTAAATCTAGATATATATTGTTTTTTCTGTGTCTTATTTCTAGATCTCCTAGTAATTATAATGATCCACAATGAATCAATAATTAATGAATTGGTGAAAGACCCTAGAATTATATGCGACAATTTTAGTTTTGCCACCGATTAAAACCGTAGGAATAAAGTTATATATACAGTGCTGGGATCAATATACGTTTTTAGGTAAGGTGATTGGTACCAGGCATGATGACGTCCCATGGTTAAAGCAGGGAAGAGGAGAGAGAGGGGCGGCATGAGATGTGCCAATGCGTGAACTAGTGAAGCGTTACATAGCCTTCAGGCCGTCCTGGGAAAAGAAGCATCCATTTTTGGTGCAGAAAATGGGCATGCATGCAAGCAGCCAACACAACCTAGCGTCATTTGGCTGAGTTCATACAGACCCCGGCACGTATCCCCCCTCTCTCTCTACATTAATTCTCTCTCTCTCTACATTAATTCTCTCTCTACATTAATTCTCTCTCTCTACATTAATTCTCTCTCTGTCTCTCTCTCATCTCTCTCTCTAGATATCTCTCTAAATATCTCTCTCTAGATCTTTCTTTAGATTTCTCTCTCTAGATCTCTCTCTTTAGATTTCTCTCTCTAGATATCTCTGTCTTTAAATATCTCTCTCTAGATCTTTCTTTAGATTTCTCTCTCTAGATCTCTCTCTTTAGATTTCTCTCTCTAGATCTCTCTCTTTAGATTTCTCTCTCTAGATCTCTCTCTTTAGATTTCTCTCTCTCTCTCTCTCTCTCTCTCTATATCTCTCTCTCTCTCTAGATTTCTCTCTCTAGATCTCTCTCTCTCTCTCTCTCTCTCTTTAGATTCTCTCTCTAGATCTCTCTCTTAGATTTCTCTCTCTAGATCTCTCTCTTTAGATTTCTCTCTAGATCTCTCTCTTTAGATTTCTCTCTCTAGATCTCTCTCTTTAGATTTCTCTCTCTAGATCTCTCTCTTTAGATTTCTCTCTCTAGATCTCTCTCTTTAGATTTCTCTCTCTAGATCTCTCTCTTTAGATTTCTCTCTCTAGATCTCTCTCTTTAGATTTCTCTCTCTTTTCTTTCGATGAGTGCAGCCTACCGAGGCCAATATCGTTTCTCTCTCTCTCATGCTTCGTTGCATGCTCGTCGTTCCCTCCCAAAATGGGGTGCATATGCCGGCCAAGCTTTACATAGACGAGGAGTTGTGAGAGGTGGAGTACTCGCTGCTGCTCAGCTTTCTTCCACAGACATATTGAGGGCGCGGGAGTACTGGCCATGTGTCGTGGCTCCGAAACGTCTCCCTCCGCATGCTAACCACGCTGTTACCCTCTCCTTGCCACGCATTTACACTCCTCATAAGTCCTATATATATATATATATATATATGTGTATGTATCTCCATCGCCTTTTCTTCCCTAGCAGCTAGCTCGCTCATTTATTGTGATCTTCTTCACATATATTAATCTCTTCAAATCTGATCTCCATCTCCCGGTTAAGTTCAATATCCTCTTTCTGATATTAATCTCTTCCGGTGATCTTTCTATGATATTCTCTATCTGAATGAAATCCATGGATTTAATATTCAAACTAAACTCGTTTCTAATTGATTCTTCGATTTTTCATCCTCCGGCGTACCCTTATTCTTAATTAATTTTCTATTTCCTTCGTTTTGATCAGTTCTTTAATTTCTCCCTGCAGTTACTTAATCCGGCAATATTCAACTGGGTACGTGGGTATATATATATATATATATATATATATATATATATATTAACGATGGTGGAGGAGGAGAGCTCGAGCTGCAATAGCATTGATCCGATGGTGGAGAATGGCGTGGAGTATCCATTCGGGACCGAGACCGAGATTTTCCGTATCGGCGGCACCGAGCTGTGGGTGCTGGAGTACCGTACTAACGGCGGCGGCGGCGGCGGCCGAGTCGTGAAGACCCTCCGAACGGGCGAGTTCTCCGTCAGGGTCGCGCGCCACGCCGAGTCGCCACTCGGGGTCTCCCTCTGCTCCGTCGGGGACCACCACTGGCCCCTCGCCAGGAACGGGTCCGTCGTCCGTGTCGGGTCCCACAGCTTCTCCTTCGCGCTCCCTGGCCACCTCATCTGCGCCCTCAAACTCCCACTCGCCTGCTCCCACGACGACCTCAACAAGCTCCAACACATCCTCCCCGCCTTCTCCGCTTACGCCGATCACTACGCCGGGAAAACCACCGGTACGTACGTACGTAAGTTCAGCAGAAATTAATTAATTTATTCTGTACTTAGAGTATGTACATACGCTTGAAGTCATGAGGAAGATCATAGATTTAAAAGGAGAGAAAAATAGTACTGGGTGCATCTGAAGACTTTGAGAAGTCCTGCATGCATAAACGGTATCTGTTTCTGAGAAATAAAAATTTATTCTTTTCTTCAGTATTTTTTTTCCCCAGCAAGTCGGAAACGGATTTCTGGGCTCTCGCGTCGTCGACGATTGAGAACGTCATGGACGCGATGCAGGCTGAAATAGTAACCGGAGACTACAGAGACCGCCTCCGCCGTCCACAGGACATGGCCCACACAGTCCTGCGGGCCATCCGCATCTCGGCGATGACGAAGCTGGTGACGCAGACCCTCCTACGCGGAGCCATCAAGTTCCACTCGCACGTGCAGCTGGTGGGACCAAGGGCGAGGCCGAGACCCACCGCCGGGGAGTCGTCGGTGATCTTCCCCAGTATGAGCACCTTCGCCGACGTGCTCGCCGCGGTGGAGACGTACGGAGAAAGCATCGATGGGTGGCCCCAAGTGGGGCCGAGCCAGACTAAGTGTTGGAAGATCAACAAGGTCGGGCTTACGTTGCTTCTCCGGATCGTTTTGGCCGGGTCTGGCAGGAACACCACGAAGAACCCACCGGAGCCGGCGCCGATGCTGGTGAAGGCGAAGGTGAAAGAGGAGGTGGAGCATGCAGTGAGCGTAACTGATTAAAAAAGGGTTTTGTTACGCTAGCTCTACCGAATTAGAAAAACCTCAAGGGTTGTCGCTCAAGAGAGTGCTAGCAAGTAGTTGTAGCAACATTCGAACTTGGAGGAAGCCATGCAAGTGGTTGAACAAACCTTTCCATGACTAGATTTAAGAGACCGCATAGCAACACAGCTGCCAAAATTAGCACACAACGGTCGCTGCCCCATGGAATGAGAAATACACTTGTATAAAAACCATTCCATTCTTGAAGGGCCGATTTCCGAACTGAGCTCCACTGTAGCAATTTATTTTGCAAATGGTTGAACTAGAAAGTATGCCCAGGAAAGATAAATCAGTCGTTCAAATTCTCATTTCTGAGTTGATGAATAACAATAACATTAAGCTACAATTTCTTCCCCCCGGCCTTTCCACCGGGAAAAAGGAAGGAAAAAAAAAATAAAGAATAACTCAACACTAGGAAACCCCAGAAAATCCCTTTCTGTTTGCCGGACAGCTGAAACTAAAAACCAAAATGAAAAATTAAAAAGCAGCAAAACCAAACTCCTCCATGAGCTATATACAAAGACAAATATATATATATATATATATATAACAGAAGGAAAGAATAATTATTTCCAGTCTTCTGTTTTACAAGTACAAACTAGGGAATAAGTACCTCCACTTTAGGTTACTTGTTGGACCACTGGAATTCAATTTCCAGATTGCGCGAGGGCCCACTCTTACTCTCTGGCAAGAGTGTATATTCTCCGGCAACTGCTCCTAACATCACCACTCGGTCAATTTGAATTGTTACTTTTCCAAATGAGCTCTGCCATCCAAAACAGGAAGATATGGATTAGAGTCTAAAAGATATTTGGTTTTAAGATTTTCAAAATTTAGTACCTTGCCAAATTTGCTCTTATTCTTGCAAGAGATGTGAAGCTTCTGCCCTTTTGGAGGACTGTCAAATGCCCATGCAAAGCCTTCATCCCACTCAGGGGTAGGACCAGTTGAAAGAATCTGAGAAATTGATGGCAGATTAGCAATAACATAAGATAGATAAGTGTTTTATCACCCTTCAACATCAATGAAGAAAAGTTAAATGCAACTGATGAATTTTTTTGAAACTGTAGTTGAAGATATAATTATAAATACAGAGTGCTTAAAAAATACAACATCCAGCATGACAGCCCTCTGAAACAGCTCAAAGAAAGACCCACTCATCCCACCATGTCAAATGAAAAGGTTGCTTCAAACTTTATTTGATTCTCCACGGAGGCACATGAAAATCAGAACAACAGAAGCTCTCCTCCCTCATAAAAAGTAAAATTTAAAAACCCAGAAATACCAATATATAACAATTTAAACAGTTCTACCAGAACAAGAAACAAAAGCCGAATTCATGTGGACAAGAGAGGAATAGACTGATAGAAAGTGACTATCTCATTTTTTTCTTAATAAATCTTTCCTTGCAAAAAACAAAATGCAACTTGAATACAACATTTAGAATATAATACAAAATAAAATAAGGCAGCCAAGTAGTTTATCAATAGGCTTCGGATTATGCATACCTTAGTTTGTCTAGGGGGTGTATTGCCCAGGGTGAGCTTGCAATAAACACTAGGATTTCCAACAGATTGTTTCAAGTTGTTGCCACGCTTAATAATTACCATCAGCGTTCCTGGCAAACACTGCAAGAGAAGTTCTGCCTTTTCCTGGAACCTTGGTGGACCAGATTGAATCAAGTACTGCAGCAAAGGAATTGCCTCTGCTGCAGCAACAGATTGAGTTTTAGAGACTTCAGCAGGGCAAGCAGACCACGCTTGCCTAAGAAGAAAAAGTGAATCGAGGGCCGCTTCTTGAGTTGCCTCTGTGCCAGTTTTAAGTGATGTGACCAAATGAGGAATGCTGAGAGTAGCAGGCTCTGTAGCTCTTAAACGTGGGAAGTTGCTAAATAATGCATTTAGAGCTCTCAAGTACTCTTCATTCACACTACCAGTAGCCCACAAGTCCTTCTCAATAGCAGCTACAGATCAAGACAAGGAAACAGATCAAACGTGGTAGAAAGGAAAGTGGAAAACAACAATTTACAGGAAAAATAGATGATGGTCATGAAAGCAATTATTATTATCTTATAGCACATATTAAAACATTTATTGAACTTCTTTTTCATCAGCTTTGTAGACCAAATGCCACTTTATTTCAAAGAAGTTTTTTCATCAGATAACGATCAAATATTTCTACAATACCAAATTGTGTTGGTGTTTCCTCCACTGATCAAACAAATCTGATACTACAGTAAAATTTTACTAAAGAGGCCACATATAAAGTGTAAAAGAAGGTATGAATCAATAACAGTTCCACTAACAAAGAAACAAATAAACTAGACGCTCATACCAGTAATAGCTCTCACTGTTTCACTAGAAGCATATTCCTGAATGGTGTGGTTGGCAAAAAGAAGCTTAACAAACATGGCTGCTTGAATTGATGTATCCGGATCAGAAGCCCCAATCAGATCAAGTACAACCTGTACTCCACCAGCCTCTGCCACTGCTCTTTTATTAGACCGGCTGTACATCACAAGGTTTTGTAGAGCACAAATAGCTACCACTTTCATCTCTTCTGTCGGCTGATCCTCTAGCAGATTTACCAAAGCTCTACAAGCGGCAACAGCATCAGTACTCCGTGCAAGTCCCTCATTCTGGAAAAAATCCCCAAGAGCAAGAGTAGCAAGCAACCTTGGTTGCTGAGCTTGGGTCTGTGGGTCAAGAAGGTACTGAGATAGAGGAGAAATGGCAGCTTTTGCAGCTTTTGTTTCTCTGATTTTCACATTGTTGAATAAAACCTCTAGCAATCTGGCCGCAGTTTCTTCACACTGATGGCACCTAAGCAGTTCCACAAGAGCCTCTATGGCTCCACTTTCAACCATTGCTTCAGCACTTGTTGCATCATCACTTTCTAACACAAGAAGAGCATTTAATGCACCAGTAACTGTACTATCCGTGCCCGACCGAAGTAATCTCACTAAAACTGCAATTGGCACCTCCAAATAAAACTCAGAGCTGAACTGAAGAATACTGGTCAACACAGATGAAGCAGATTCCCAAAGGGCATGAGGTAGTGGAGGATCAGATTGCAGTATGACTTTGGATAGTTCATTCACTCCACCTTCCTTTGCAATTGCATTGGGCCAAGTTATAGCAATTCCTACAAGAGCTTTTATACCTCTTTGTTGCAGGATAGGGTTCCCAGATCCAAGAACTCGGACCAAAGGACCGATTGCTAGCTGTGTAAGACCATCCTTCTGTAGATGTTCTTCCAGTAGCAGATGCGAAAGAAGCTCAGCAGCCAACTGCTGTACTGCTGCTGCAGGTGAATCAAGCAAAGGAATAAGTGGCTCAAGAGCCTGATGTGGGGTTAAGCTATGGTCAGCTCGACACTGAGGGTGCTCCAGAACATTAACAAGGACCTGCAAAGCACTGTGTTGACCATCACAACCAAAATCAGGTCGAGTTAGCAAGAGAAAAAGTGGTGAGACCACTTTAGCCGCAGCTGGACCCTTAGCAATGGTGGTGTTATTGGTGAGAATCCGAAGCAATTCAGCAAAGCTGGCACAAAGAAAATCCGGAGCTTCATGGAGTATATCAAGAACACTCTCAATGACTCCAGCTTTGACCATTTCCATTTTGCATGCAGGTCGGTCTTTTCCTAATTTCACCAGTGTCCTTGAGACAGATTCATGAAGGGAATAATTTCTTCCAAACAAGAGTCCCACTAGAGGAATCACAGCCCCATGTGCAGCAACCAGTTCAGCCAACTGTTCATCGTCCAATAATTTGTCCAAGGCACGAACCACAGAGTGCTGGGCCGGACTGTGCTCCGTGACGAGTAGAGATACCAAAGGCTCCACACAGCGAGCAGCAGCCATCGTAGACCTAATCCTTGTATTTCCAAATAGAACACAACATAACTCAGCAGCATCTCCCTTGAGTTCCATAGAACAGTTCGATGAAAGAATTCGACAAAGAACATCTACAGCATTCATTTCTATGTCTGCTACAGCAAGGGCTCTTGAAGGACTTTCACACAATAATCTAACCAGGGCAGCAATAGCAGCATGTTGCTCCTTCTCCATGCCTGTATTAAGAATCTCAACTAGTGGTTGTATAGCTTGTCGAGCTGTTTCTCCATTCCTTATATGATCAGAAGAAAACAAGCTTTCTAATGCTTTAGCAGCACTATACCTTGAAGCCCTACCGCCAAGACGTAATACTGCCACAAGCTGATTGACAGCACCATAAGCAGCTTCATGGCGTCGGATTTCAGCACTATTGAAGAGAATACCCAGCAAATCTGTTGCTGCTTCTTCAGTTGCATCCTGTGGGCCAAGTGACAAGTACTTGGTTAAAGCCTCAAGAGCCCCAGCTTCAACCATGACAAGTTTGTTTGAGGGACTCTCTCTTGCAAGCTGAGTTAGGAGACCAAGTGCTAGGAAAGGAGCACCAGGACGGTCAGGGATTGGTTTAAGCAGATCAACAAGTGCAGGAATTGCTTTCCGAGAGGTGGCTCCCACTCTAATGTCATCAACTCTAAACAATCTCTCCAGTGCTACTTGCTCTGGATTCCTGACAAGATAAAACTCCTCTGAGAGTTCAAGAAGATTGGATATATCAGACTCAGCACAACCAAGTAATGGTATGAGACCTCCAGCTGCCCCGGAGTTGGCAACTGCCAATAGGGTCCCTCGACTGCCATTGCAAACCAGACTGGATAGAGCTTGAGCAGCAAAATATCTATTAGGTGTCTCCTCTGATCTCAACAAATTTGCAAGCACAGGAATTGATTGCATGGTTGCAGAAGCACGAATGATATCTCTGTCTAGAAACAGGATAGCAAGAAGTAATGCACAAACCCATGTATTACCATCTATATCAGAATCCCCTGCAAAATGTAGCTCAACCCAGAATGAAAAAAAAATCATTAGGATGATACTGAAAAGAAACTAGAATGCAAAGAGGAGCAGCAAACAATAACACTGCATTTGCTTAAAAACCATATCTAAAGGTGAGCAAGATATTTATGAAAAAAGTAAAAGCAGCAGCAAAAAGTCCTTGTAGATCAGCTGTCGCCTGTAGCCAAAATCACCTCTTTTTTTTTTGTACAGGATTAAGTACCAGAGAATAGAATTCTTTTTTTTTTTTATCATATGATGAGAAGAAGTTTTAATAGAAGGGGAAAACCATGCATTAACCTCCCAAAGAAAAATTTAATGAAAAGAAAATTGTTTCATTGTTGTCTATCTACGACGAACAGAAAATTGAACGAATAGGTCAGCTTACATACCTGTGCAGCTTGGGTTATGTCTTGGGATATCTTATCTGTTATAACTTCAATAGCTCCAGCTTCCATTATGGCTGCTTTACTTCTGTCATCATGAGAGGCGAGCACAGCAAGCAGCCAGACAGCTACAGTGTTCCCCAAAATAACTTCAGTACTGCTTTCATTTTCACCATTTCTACTTTGCTCTTTACTGTGCCGATAAATGCTGATCTCCTTACAATCACTTTCACCATTGGCCAGAGATAACTTTAGATGCACTGAGGAGAGCATATCAACCAAAGATTGGATAAGATGGGCACACAAACCAGATTCATTCAGATTGTCTAAAACTTTCTGGTGGTGTTGTTTTGCAGCACATATAAGAAGAGCAGTACCACCAACTTTGACTTTCATATGTTTTGTGCTAATAACTCTTCTTGTTACAGCTGATATACAACCAGGTGTAGCTACGATAGTGCCCCCCAGGATGGTAGCCTGATCCTGGCAAAGTCTCGACAGAATTTCAATGGCTTTTTCCTGTAAATTTGGTGTTCCAGAAGCCATACATGAAACAAGTGGGAGTATTGTATGTGGATATTCCAGTAGGACGGCCCATGCAGGCTTGATGAGTCCAGCACTTCCCCTTGACCTTGACAGGAGAGTTAATGCATCAAGTGCTTCAGATGTAGCATCAGCATCTACATTTACAGATTCCAGAGGGAGACGAGAGCAAGTACTGTTCCAGCTCGATTTACAATATCACATAGAGCATGCTCAATCACACGGCAATGCAACAGACGAGCAACTGCTGCTGCAGCATGGGTCCTGCCATCAACCGTGCCTTCACGCAAAACTCGAGTAATAGGCAAAATAATCTCTTCAGGAAGAGCTTCTTCGGAGACTTCATTATCCAGAAGAAGATTTGCCAAAGCCCTGGTTGCCTGCTCAGAAACTTCTAGAACAGGGGAATTGGCAAGGACGACCAACGGAGCATATGCCTCTTGAGCAACTGAAGCCACATCCCTGTTATCTCTGATTGAAAGGAAAATTGCAGCTAGACAGCGAGATGACTCCAGTAAAATCTTTTCAGATTCCACAATCAGCAGTTTCATGGATGAAGAAAGTGCCTTTACAGCAATGCTACTTTCTCGCAAATCCTTTCGGCAGGCAAACAGTCCTGCAAGAACGGAAGCTGACTTAGCTTGAGTCTCTTCTCTGGTGGAACTCAAAATTTTTATCATTGTCTCAATGGCATCATTTGCTGCACTTCCCTCATGTAGAATATCACTTATACGGGCAACAGAAAGCAAACTCTTTAAAGCATCCAAGACATAAACTTTTGACTCAGGTAGATCACTCACTAGAAGGGCAGTGAGCTGGCTAGTCGTCCCTGTATCAGACTTATGGATAAGATGGTTTAAAGTCTTTGCTGCAATCTCTTTCCCATTTTCACTTCCATTTTTCAAAAGCCACAGTAAAGCAGGGACAGCATCAGCACTCTCAACACATGCTCGGATATCTTCACTATGGTTACACAGGTTCCCAAGAATTGTTGCAGAGTCCTCCTTGGCTTTTGGTGACCCAGTTTCCAAAATCTGAACCAGAGGAGGAATTCCTCCAGCAGCAGTAATAGCCCATTTGCTTTCATTATTTTCAGTAGACAAAAGGCAAAGTAAAGCAACAGCACACTCCTGCTGCTGCTCTGATGAAAGGCCAAGAAGTGATATCAGGAGCTGGACTCCCTCACGACCTTGAAGGGCCCGCCATAGACTACCATCATTTTTACAGAGTTTGAGCAACGATCCAACAAGTTCTTCCTGAACTTCCTCAGCAGCCATGGTGATCAAACCAACAAGTAATCGTTTAGCATCAGCATTTTCGAGTCTCCTTGAAAGAATTGAATTTCCATAAAGACTAGCCAGGGCCTCAATAGTGCGTTCCTGGATTAGAAATGGCAGCTGTGGCTTAAACTGTTTCAGCAATATCTGCTCAACAATTAAAGGGTTGGACTCTCTAACTGACTCTGCTTTGGCATCATATATCATAAGGGCTGAAGCTAAAGCCCCCAAGGTGTCAGCAACCTGAGCAGGAGAAGTACAAGATTCAAGACTTTCCCCGAGACTTGCGATTACGTAAGACAAACCACCTGATATATTTGCTAAAGCACACATCGAGTTCTCCTGGAGTGACTGTGCATGCTCTCCTTGCATGTACTCTTTGGATGGAGCAATTGTAGAATTTATGAGTACAGGAATTCCACCAGAACTAGCTATTTCTTTCCTTGCATCTTTACACTGTCCAGAAAGAGATTTGAGAGCTCCAGCAGCCTCAGCTCTAACAGGGGCATCATTACTGGAGCCCAGTAGCTTAAGAAGTTGTTTAGTAGCCCCAGTAGATAAGACCTTTGGACAGACTGATGCATCTTCCATCATCATGCAGGCCAGAAGGAAACAAACATTCGCTTTTGTGCTTGATTGTCCAGCAGTGAGCAAGTTTACAAGTATGTCCACTCCACCTGCTTCAATTGTTGCAGACCAAAATCCTTCGGTGCAGCTAGAAAGATTCCTTAAAGCTCCGGTAAGAAGGCTATCAACCAAGCTCTCCCCTTTGTGCCCATTTTTCAGTTGTTCCCACAGAGCAGGAACAACTCCTTCAGTAGAAAAAATTTTGGATCCAACATGATCCCTTGCTCCACCTTGAGATACAGCATGGAGAGCTTTTGCTGCAGCAATTTGCCCTTCGGAAGAGCTGGACTTCAGAAGGCCAAGTAGTGGAGGAATGCAACCCCCAAGTAGTACTTTCACCCTGAGCTCATCCTCCTGACAGAGAGACCCCAAAACAGTGGCAGCCTGCAACTTCACTCCAAGAGACCCTGATCTTAGAAGAGAAACAAGGATTGGAACAGCCTGAGAATGAGATCCAACAGCACTGAAAGCACTATCACGAGTTTCTATAAGACCAAGCAACTGCTTCAAAGAGTTCTCCTTGTCCTGGGCAGAAGAACTCCGGCGCAATTGCTCAATGCACTGAGCAACACTTGCTAGGGTCCCATCTGGATCCTCCATGCTGCTGGTCCGATCTCTGCTGCGGATAAAGAAGACGCTATTAAAATTCTTAGGTCTACTAAGAGAACCGAGAAAAAAAAGTCATAAAGTATCCCCCATATTTTAAATGATAATCTTGTAACATTCAATCAGAAACAATATTTTGCAGGCTTCAGCAAAATTGATCTGAGACCTAAACTCCAAACCAAATTACATCACCAACAGATGTTCTCATCGCGTCAATTCACATTCCTAGTCCAATTTACATGCAAGAAACCAGAGAAAGAAAATAGAATCTCAGATTATTATTTTAAGGTCATTTCAAATTCATTTGTATTCTCACCTCAAAGCGCAAATTTAAAGTTGAGAGAAAAATGCATGCTCGGCAGAATGCTGGGTAAATTACACATTCTAATGCATTTATACTTTTTTTTTTTTGAGGAATGCATTTATACTTTTTCAAACTCAAAGCTTTTGTCATTATAATTGTTTAAGATTAATTAACACACAATGTATTGAATGGATCAAATAAAGCCAAATCAAGAGAATATCTAATGAAACTATCAGTATGTTAAAGACCAGAAATAAAAAATAACCCTCTCCCATTTAAAGACTCAAATCACTTTTACAAAAAAAAATACAGGAGCAGAACAGTGACATCAGGAAAAAAAATGAAACTCTATGGCTAAACTTGCAATAAAATAGAACATAAACCAAACATGTTGACAAATAAATCAAGGACAACAGTGCCACTTACATCTATGTTAACAATAGTTATTCACTCTAAATATTCTTGATTGCAAACTTGATTTTGATAGATTATTGATATATACACCCTAAAAAAGAAAAATTGAACCATTCCTGGCTTCCTGATCAAGTATGCTTTTTAAGTTTTGTCATGAAGATGAGGGATCAGTTTAATGCATCTTGAGCAAAATATAAGCTGCTGGAAGTTGCTTTTTTATCAACAGCTGAAGTCAGATATTTTCAGAACATGCCCGCTGGGCACAAGTATCCTTTCTTCATTCTACATATGCATGATAAGGCAATCCATAACCTACAAAGTTAGTACAGAAACAAGAAAATGCAGATTGAATTTCTTGAAATTAAAGTTAGAGATTTTGAAAATATGACCACCGGACGACCACGGACACAAATATCCTTCATTATATACATGCATGAATGAGGCACTTAGAACTGCATTATCGGCACAAGAAGAGAAAATGCAGATTGAATTTCTTGAAAGCATTAGATCTAAATCTTAGTCATAAAATGGTTATGCAGGAATGAAGCAAGATGAAATAATATGTTGTTTTTATTGTACATTGAGTTGTTCTTAACGTCAAGCAAATCCCACTTCTCCACATAAATGAGTAATGGTAAAATATAAATGACAAATCCAAGCCTAGACTTCCTAATATGAAGAACTTCCGCAAAACTTAAAATCCTCCACCAAAGAGCTCATCATAAATTACAGAGTACTTCAATGATGCAGTCTCCACAGCAAATAGAATAAACAAGCAACATAGGAAATAGCATGCTTATATTCTGCACCAACCTTACTCCCATTTTGGCAACCGAATGGGGTGTTGAAGGCTCCAACTCTTGTGGTTTTGCCTCCACACTTCTCTCCTGTGATGTAAGAGAATGAAAACCACAAAGAAGTCAGAAGACAAGGGAATGAGAAGTGGCTACAAATCAAACTGAAACTTTTAACAGCATAGACATCAAGAATGATAACCACCATAAGAACAGATAACAGGCAACATTGCTACTTTATGGGATTTTAACCATGCTTGACAAGACGGTCGATAAACTATGGAGACAATCATGTCATTTATATTCTGACCACTTTTCCATTCTGAAGATCCACTCGTGAGGGAAAAAAAAGTTGCATTAAGAAAGAAAAGATGATTTGCATTATCCATCAGGACTTTTTCTACTCTTTTCAAAAGGGCTAGGATGTGCAATATATACTTATAAGGTTGTCCAGATTGTTCCTGACAAAAGACGTCTAGATTACAGTTTCCCAATGCAAAAAGAGATTGGAGAAACAAATCAGCAAGGAATAAGAACTCTTCTAAAAATTCACCTCCTACATAATATTTTAATTTGTGCTTTCAGATAATATCCCTGCAAACTAACTGTAGTTTGGTGCAAGCTTTGCATTCTTAGTGAACATAAATATGATTACTCACAAACACCTACTGCACATTACATCAGAGTTGCCTCTCTCTATGAGGTAATCAAGTCCACATGCTTATGAACTTTCAAAAGGAATGGAATAAAAAATTGAGAAAAAGCCTTAATGCCTGACAGACGCTAAGCAGAAAACTAACCCTAAACTTTAACTGCATGCACGGAAACAGGTGAAAAATAACATGAACACCATCAAATACTAGTCTTATACTCCTCTTCTGCTCAGCACTTGGTGACACGGTTCACTTAGTACAGCACCATTAGAGTCAAATAGTATGAACTAGCAGTAACCACAAGTTTGTGATATCCTATTTGATGTGGCGGTAACCTTGCAAACTCAATTTACAATGCACAATCATGATTTGGATCCACCATTAAAGCGCCTCTAAAATACTAACTAAATGTTTCTCTATCATTTATAAACTCAACAAGTCAAACATTTCCGAAGCATTTTCCTTTTTTTCCTGTGCTGCTATCAGAGTATACATTGGCGAATAAATGAAACAAAGCATAAAAATCCTCGAGTACAGATAAAAAAAAAACTTCAATAGACTTCACAACACCAAAAGAGAGCAAATTAAACAAGATGCACGAAATCTTTTATCAACCCAGCTATTATTACAATTTAAAACAACTCGAGCCATCCAAAAACAAAACCAAGAGTAAGTCAAACAGAAGAACGGAAATGTACCAGATCAGTTGGTCCATGGCCGTTGCCATTGCTATTGGGGTACCTCCAAGCTAGTGTTGTCGCCAGCTTTGCTGCTTTGTTTTACTACGGAGAATTTCTACTTGACTGCTCGTTAAATTGGTTGCATAAAAAAAAGATAACAGATATGGAGCCCTCTGCCCTACAAAAAATTCACAGAAACAATCGTATTATGCCGCTGCGCAACGAACTAAGCAAAAGCTTCGAGATACTCAAAACAGGAAATATTCATCGCAATCTTGAATTCTTAAGAAAAAAACAATTTGAGATGTGAGCTCAGAACAAGCAACAAAATCAAAGATATAAACTGCATATATAGATCCAGTTCCAAACGAAAAACGCCTGCAGTTGTTTAAGCACCGTTATCTGGATGAAGCCACCAAAACACTAAATTTACAAGTACGAGATCTAACTCAACAACAGTAGACAACCTCCCTACTCCCGAGCTTCACGCATTGGACAAGAGGAAAACTCAAAAACCGAACCAAATCTGACCATATCAGGCAAATTCAGTGCTCCTCGCACCAAATTTACTTGCATCCACTAGATCTCCCCACTCCAGCACGAAAATGAAAGCCAATTCAAGCTCTGGGAAGAAAAACAGACACAACTCTCCTACTCCAAAACCGATACAACGCCACAGAGAGCACCACACTCCCGAGCAGACGAGAAAAAAAAAAAACCAACACTCTTTAATAGTTTCCACCCACATTTGACACCAGATCTCCATATATTACCAGATCATTCACTCCAGACAAAGAATGCGGACACTTGTATAAAGCGTCCGAGCGACGCAGCACAAGTCGACAGACGCAGCGAACTGCAAATATACCAGAAATCCCTTCGATTCGACGTGGCTCACCACATTCGAGAGCTCCGAGCAGAATTTCAGTAGAGAGAGAAAGAGAAGACGAGGGAGAGGTTTCGGACAGAGACGGAGCTCGGATGGTTTTTCGGGATTTCTTATAATTTTTGGCTCGAATCTCTCTCCGTCGCGGACAAAATGTGAGGATTTATTTCTTTCTTTTCTTCTTCTTTTTATTCTTTTTAACTATTCCGAGCTTGCAAGATACTCTACTGGCTCTCTTTCACTCCGCTGGCGCAGAAAGACCGCCGACAATTTAAGGCATTTTTTTCTTTTTCTTCCCGGGTGGCAGTTATTTGTGACGGTGGTCCGTGTCGGCTCGGACTCGGAGTCAGCTTGGCGCCATGTCGCGCGGTGAACTTTCGCTGCGTGAAAAATGGCAAAATGCAGGCGTGGGTATCAGAACCGTCAATGGTGGTCCGCGCGGTCCACATAAGTCAAAAAGGAAAAAAATTAAATTTTCTGCCAAATATTGATGGATAACCTCGAATACAGCTTCTTAAAAATTCATCTTCCGATAATTTATAAAATATATTTACGACGACCAAAAATAGTAAGCATTTGCTTATTACAATAACAGACATTTTGAGTAAAAATTATTTTGATACGATGATCAAAGTCAAGGTTTATTAAGGTCTTTGAATTTTGTTTTATTAATAGATTAATGAATATATAATGCCATTCCCCTTGATTGAAATAATGATCTACAATTAACTCTTCGAACCACCAAACTCACCAAAATATTTGACAATAGCACTAAACGAAATGAAAATAAATTAGTCCAACTACTAGATTATTGAATGATTATCAAATGATGTGGGTATTTTATTTGCTTCACAATCACACATGTAGTTTTCAATTATCACAACTTGTTGGTTTCCATTTCATCTAAGTTAAATTTTTAAATTTTATTTTGTTTAAGATAATCTGATGAGATAATCCATAGTTATTTAGTTAACAAACTGAAAATATAAAAGGTCATTTAAACAAATTTTTAAAATATATAGTACAAAATAAATTCAAAATACAATAAGAAAAACTAAAAATAATATTTTTTTAATATTATTATATAATATAAAAGTCAAATACAATATTCACAACACTTGAAATTGTTAAAAAGTGGCATTATTATGAACAAATTATAACACTAAATTAATTTAAATACTAATCAGGCAAAAGGGTTTAAAACTTTAAAAATATTTATTTTATTTTTTATTTATTTTATTAAACAATCATTTTTTGTTTTTATTTTTTATTAAATAATTGGTCTAACGATAAACACAGGTAATTAGTAATAATAATAGATAAGCGAGCCGAGCATCCCCAAGCGGAAGCCGAAATTTCTCAGCTTGCATGCGCTGGCATACAGTCGACGTCCACACTCGGATACCGAGAGCCGATGACGGGGACGACTGCCATTAATTAATCAAGTTAAAATAATTCTGGTTATTTTTATGACGTGCGATTCGAGTGAAAAGTAAACATAATATCATATATTTTTCGGTTTTAAAAAGCGCGTGAGAGAAACACTGCGTGCATTAGTTGTCACCACTAGAAACTGTGCGTTGCGAATGTAGAATGATGTATGACAGGACATTATAAGTCCAAGTACAGATATAGAAGCTCGTGAAAAGAGGGGAAATGAATAATACGTAACACCTGATATGAACCATTACCTTCATGATAGGTTATGCAAAAGAAAAATACTATATGCATTTTACTGTGCATGCACGTTGTGCACTTTGGGGAAGTGCATGCACAGTAAAGTGCATATAGCATTACTCTATACAAAATGATGCTTTTAAAAAAAAACTGAATTATATTCACGTTTAAAAATCAGAATTTTATTTTTTTATCAATTAAATACATGATTAAACATATATCAATTAAATACATGATTAAACATGCTATGAATATATTCAAATATAGATAAAACTAAAAACCTGACAATAAAAACCTGGTGGAGCTCGCGGTCCCGGTCAAGCCAGTTAAGAAAGGGATGGACCCTACCGCTCGAGTGCTCAATTATGACAGACGGAATCAGGATCCCCTTGGTTATAAATGCTTAATGACACTAAAGTTGCTGTTTTATTAAATTCCGGGGCTTCGAGTGTTTCAGACTCTTTCTTCCCCCCAGTCCAAATCATACGCTCAAACTTCACTTTCTGCCTTCTCTGAAGCTGATCTCTCAACGGAAAATTTTATCACATATCTTCTGGGGTCATTATTTTTAAGTCAAAAGGTAGAGATAGAAGCCCGCCTAGAGCTCATCCGCCAACCAAACTAACAATGTCTAATACAAAGTGTGATATACGATAAGAAAAATGACATCAACACTTTTAGATTTTACTTTGAGGCTGCATAAATGGACATCAACACTTTTAGGTTTGAGGTTTTACATGAGCAAAATTGGTGGTTAAGTAAGAGAAAATTTAGGGTTAAAGATTTAGGTAGATAATATTTTATTTGAAAAATAAATCTTGCAAAATTTATCTCTGAGTTTAACTCCTATTTGGACTGCAATGTGGATGCCACATCATGATATAAAGTCTTTCGAAGTAAAAGTCACATACTTATATCACGCCTCATATAATAAATCTTCAAACTTTGTATATTATCATGTACCAAAGAGTCGAAAATGGTCTCTTATAAATAATTATAAGTTTATACAAATTATAAAACCAATATAGAAAGAGAATAAGACTGAGTATTGAAGTAGAAAAAAAAAGTTTCATGTTACAAAGTTTAAGTAATGACATCAAATTATAAGTTGATCTTTTATATGTTATGATTAAAGAGAAAGTTAGGATGAAATATGTTAGATATTCTATAATTTTAGGTATAGAGAAAGTAAACGAGGGAGGTAAGCAACTTGGATCGGCTCTACTAACCCACGGGATTAAAAAAAAGAAAAGAACAACACATTACATTTGTTCGTTTCTTCCTATCTTCTAATATAATAATTTTTCATTTTAATCAAAGACCGTTACTTGTAGCGGCTCCAGTTGTTACGAAGATCAATCAGTGACGAACGGGTCTCTGGAAGCATGTACCACTGTCAGAGTAGATAATTAATAAAATAATGGAGATGGAATCAATAGCATGTGAGGAATTAAGGATATGCGCACAAGTGCATAACAAACAGATATTCGACAGAATTGCTGGGAGAGGACTCAGAGGAGAGGATGTCTCATCTTTCGCGTGGAGGTGCTTCATTAATAGTTTAATTACTTGGTTTTATTTTCTTTAAACACTTATCTTTTTTAGGTAGATCAAGCATCAAATAGAAGAAAGGTTAAATTACAGATTATATATAATAATGGATTGGTTATAACATTTAGAATTACATAAATTTGTTTTACACTAGAGTATAGGAGTTTGTTATAAATGAATGATAAAATTTATTATATAATTTTTTTAATATGTACATTTTCTGAAACTTTGAGTAATGAGTAATGCTAGTGTGACCTAGACGGCTTTATCTACGTAAAGCCAAAAAAAAATATTTAAAATTTTATAAAAATAAAATTTAAAGGATAAATTCTAGGAAGCTGTATTTTGGACTGGCTCGTAAGATAGGTACTGTGAATAGGTGCAGCTAACATTTTGCTTTAAGTAATTATATTATTATATTTTTTGGGTTGGGCTGATATTAATGGGCTATGGGCCTGAATTTGTTGGAGAAGTTCCGGAGTCTCTCGTCCTTTTCCATCCTGCCGCCGGAGAGGGTGGTTAGAATTCTCGGGCGAACTCGCTTGAAAATCACTCAACCAGCCACCTCTGTTGTGTTCGTCTTCGGTTCCTCACTGAGTCACTGGACCTCCGACGTAGGACCTCTACCTCCTCTTATGCGCGCGTCAGAAAGCTAAAACACCGGTGCTATTACCAGCCAGCCGGATCTCATTTCGTCGTTTACAGGTACTTCTGCCGTTGATTCATCTCTGCTATCTCTGGTATTTGGTCATCAATTTTGTTAGTGGAATGTCGAGTGAGAGATACGATCGAAGCGGTTATTCCGCTTTTTCGTCTATTGAATCCTTCATTTTTTGACTGAGGCGGCGAGATTTCGAGGAGTGGCTAGCGATCTCTTGTTTTGAAGAAATGCCGATTTCCAGATATGATTTTACTTTTATGAGTGTCAAGAAAAATCGCTAATGCAGCTAACTTTATGTTTCAGATTATATGATCGGTCTCTGACGGGGAAATACTCTATTAATTAACGTTTTTTTTGGGACGTTTTCTCTTTAGAATGTGCTGTGTTTTTTTTCTTTATTTTATTTTTGTTTGAAACTGCTGCTTAAACGGCTAGCTTTTTATTCGTTCAAAAAGTGTGATTTCAGTTTCCGTTACTGTAAACTTTGTGGCATTTCGTTGGAGATGCGTCAATGAGAAGTCTTTTAATTGCTAAGCGTGCTCTAATGTACGACCTTAGACAATTCTTTCACTTGTCGATAATGACTCGTTGCAAATCTTTCAATGAAGGAGGATGAAAAATTATTTCGATAAACCTAAAGGTTTCTTATTTATGAAGAACCAAAACAGTGATACACTGCTTTTGTCCTTCGTGTCATTCTCTTTGTTAAAAGAAGTCAGCATCTTGACTCTACTTGGAGAGGCAATGCTTCTCTATTGTGTACAGTTCAAAATATCTTTTATAGCATAAGCTAACTTCCTGTGTCATCTGAAATCTGAAACTTCTTATTTGTTTTCAGTTGAAAATAGCTATGGCAAAAGGAAATCAAGCTCAAAATCTTTCTCCTGACATTGTACAGCTCATTGAACAGCTTGAGCGTCATTGCCTAGCTCCCGATGGATCCATGGTCTCTAAATCCTCATACTACGACCTTCAAGCGGTATGTGAAATATCTTTCTTGCTATGCCTTTCCTGATTTTGTGCTTATTGTAATTCTGAGTTGTCTTGCAGGCCAGAGAGGAGATGTCAAGGGAGAGATTGCGCTATTTGGAAGCCATGGTATGGTTTTACCACTGGTTTCAGTACTTGGATATAGAACATAAGCATTCTTCAGAGACTTTTTTTTCTTTTTTGTTGGTTTTGTCTCTTAAATGTTCATCTTGCCTTTTAGGCCATTTATGGTGAAGCAATTGCAATGATTGAAGAGTACCAGCAAGCAATGTCAGTAGGAGTTGCAGATCTCCAGAGCCTTTACCCACAATTTGGCATGAAAGTATCTTCACAGGTGATAGTTATCGTATTATCTAAGGCGTTGCATTGAAGGCTTTTTATTTTCATTACTTACTAATGATTTATTATTTATGATAATTGCTTCAGCTACCCGTGACTACTATTTTTCTTCACATTTGATTCGATTTTTATGGTCTCCGTGTATGTAGACATCCATTTCTATGAGGTCGCTTTCCTGTTCTTTGTCTAGTTGCAATGATTCACCTTTCAAGTTTACTCAGTAGTGTCTATATAGCAATCAACCCATTGTAAAAGTACATTAATCATCTTGATGACCCCAGGTTTATGAATCTCTTGAACAACGATTAATCATTGCTGAGGCTGCACAAAAGTTGAGGCTGCCTCTCCTTTCCAAAGATGGAGAAATTCATGAAGAGGATATTGAGAAAATGAGCATTTTGTCTAGAAGCTCATTTGATAGCACAAGCACGGGTGCGACCTTCACTTCAAGCGCTAATTCCATGAGTTCTAGCAATGGCCTTATAAACAGCAGCGGATGCATAACAAACAGTGTACACTCTTCTGATATTGCCGATCCTGGCATTGGCGGTGTACCAAACAGATTCCTTGGGATCACACCCAGTTATTTGTGGCAAACTCAATTTCAGCAGACATCGTCTGTGGTGTGTTTCTATACCAGCAACTTCTACTCTCACAACTCCTTGAATAAGTTCGTTCAATGATGTATCTTTGTGCTCTATTATTTGTCCTTGCACCAGAGTTTTAGGCTATCTGATACTGTAGTCTGTACTGTTTAGAATAGAAGTTTATATTACTTGGTCAAATGGTACTGGCTGCGTAAAGGGCACCTCTAAGACCATGTTATTTGCTTGTAGGACATAGCTGAATATCAAATGTCCCTTTCCCGTGAGATTGAAGCTCGTTTAATTGCTAAATGTGACAAATTGGTGGATGCATTTGTCATGGATGAAATGGGTAAGTTTTGGAGCAACTTGGTTTAGCTAAAGATTGCACTTTCACATGAACTGTGACCTGTTCATTTTTTCATATATGTTTATTTGTATATATTTTTATTTTCTGACTTTTCGTGATGCAGAAAGCTATTCCATAAGTCAATCCTCAAGTTCTCGACTTCCAGAAAGGTTTGTTAATATGCTCCTTCATCAGGAAATATCTTATAGAATATTGAGTAATTTCAGATTAGGTCTGCATGAAACATTGCATGTAAACTAAGGAATTGAAATGATACTAGCACCTTGAATTTTGAAGAGAAGCTCAATAGGCAACTAGTGTAAAAATACTTTACGCCTGGTATCCCTCTCCAATTGGGAATTCTCTTAATAGAATGAAATTTCTTACTGCTAAACAAAGTTAAAAATTATAAATTTATAGTTCAACTTGTTTTTTTAAATGACATTCCGTCAAGTAGACTATAGGCAGATCCTGAAGCCAAAACATACTACCAGTTTGGAAAGACCTACTTCGAAACTGAAAAATACCATGTGCATAATGATGGCCCTTATTATGTTTACTTGTTGGTCCTTCACTGCAGAAGGCCTGTTATTGTTTTGATGATGACTCCAGTATGTGACAGAAGGAAGTTAAAGGTCTGTCTTGGTTTTCGTGGTTCAATTGTCTAAATAGATCAGTTAAACTTAATCTTTTTTTGGTGATATTAAGAGGCAGTCATGACTCATACCTTAACCATATGTAGAAGAAATACCCATTCGAGCCATGTTTGAGTAGCTCGTTGATCTTTTGTGACACTTTGCATAAGGGTTCTTTTGCTTTTTGGGTCTTTTTCCTTAATCTATCTTTTGGTTGTCCTATTTGTAATTCTTTTTTCTTGTACTTCTTCTGTTAATATGAAATTGTCAGCATTCTCAAAGGTTTTACTGTCATACATAGCAATATTTGATTTGCCCGGTTCCTCCTTGTGTCCAAAAAGGTCTAATAAACTTTTGCCCCAGTAAAATGTTGCAGTACTCCCAACATTATGCCTTGCTATGTAGAGTGAAAAGTCTAATAACCATTAGCTTCAGTAAAATAAAGTAGCTCCTAACAATATGCCTTGCTATGTAGAGTAAAATTAATTATTGAGGAGATAGAAAGGGAAGAGGCAGCATTACGGGAGGATCTGTATTCAGCAGACAGGAAATTTGCAGAGTACTATAATGTGATTAAACGCTCTCTCTCTCTCTCTCTCTCTCTCTCTCTCTCTCTCTCCTCCCTCCTCCCTCCCTCCTCCCTCCCTCCTCCCTCTCTCTCCTCTCTCCTCCTCTCCTCTCCTCTCCTCCTCTCCTCCCTCCTCTCTCTCTCCTCTCTCTCTCCTCTCTCTCTCTCTCTCTCTCTCTCTCTCTCTCTCTCTCTCTCTCTCCACCCCCTTTAGTTGATATTGTTCTCGTTTTCTATTATGCACTGGTTTTAATTTCCATCTCATCAGGTCCTAGAGCAAATACTGGGCGTGCTCATTAAGCTTGTCAGAGATTTGAAGCTGCAACACCAGCATCAATATGTATGCTTGCCACTAGTCCATCCAGTTTGGTGTAAATTTGTGAAGATTGATAGAAAGAAGAGGAGTTTAATTCTATCTCATTTGAAGCTTTTACAATTTTATGTCAATAATAGGATGAATTGAGGAAGACCTGGCTATGCAAAAGATGTGAGACAATGAATGCAAAATTAAGGCATGTTTTGCTTCCTTGTATTTATGCATCTAATTTGTGGATAAAAATTCACATTACCTGTCATTTATCTTCACCAATAGGATCGGATCTTAGTAAAAAAGGTTACGTTAGCTCTAATGGAACATCTTCTCCTTTGTTAATGGTTTGTTATATATTTGAATATGACTTTAGGGTTATGGAACATCTTCTCCTTCGTGACACATACACTCAAGATTCAATTCCAGCTCTCTATAAAATCAGGTAGAATCCAACAGTATTGTAGTATCAATTTTGAGGATTGACTTGATTTAACGAAACAAAACCATCTTTGATGCTGTTTACAGGAAGTATCTTCTAGAGGCTACTGAAGAAGCATCCATTGCTTACAGTAAAGCGGTAGAACCAGCTAAACCTTTTTCTCTATTTTATAGCATTGAAATTGATATGATGCTATTTTGTCTAGGGTTTTTCCCATTTGCTTTTATGCTATAGTAATGAAATAACCTTTTTTAAGTTCTTCAAACTTTTTGTTGAATCTTCAATTGTTGGTGTATGATGATGAGCTTGAATCACTGGAAAAATACACAAACATTTCATAGTCGTTGGTACTAAATAGAGGACGTATATATCCATTGAATGGTTTCTATTAAGGCCATCTTCTATCTCTTTGCACTTTTTTGTATCATCATTGATGACTTTTAGCATGGAAGGCATCTATAATCTCACGCTGGAGAACTGGCTTTTTGCACCAAATAAGCAAAAGGGTTATAATGATCCAAAATATATGTCTGGGGTGAAACGTTTCACTTTCCTTGCATTTGTGGGCGTTTATTGTCGTGACATAAGCGTTTCTTTCAGCAGCATTTGTTGTATGTTTTTTTTTTTTTTTCCATCTCTTTTGTCTCTGTAGTAAAACAAAGAAACAATGGCTGTTAAGTTTTTTGGGTTATGACTTAGAATTTTCCGTGTGTTCACAAGTAGGGACATCCAACACTTTTGATGAGAATTTTGTTCCTCTTTGCAAAGACGTTCATGAGTGTCTTTAGAGTTGTCAGCCATGAGATTATGCCATCAGATCAGATACCATTCATCCTCTTCAATACATTGCCTATTGTTACCCGTAATCAGTTTGTCCTTTTGCTTAGTAGGTTTTTCCAGTATGTCATTGAAACAAGGAATGTTTTTTCAGTTGAAACTACATGTTCAAGTAAAGCCAATCTGTAACTTTTCTTTAATTTGAAAGTTTTGCCGCATGCCCCCAAATTTATTTGCGTTTTTAGATTGGTTGAATTTTTTCATTTATAGATATTTTCTTCTCATAACCACCCATGAAGAGCTTGACACCTTGATGGGCATATATTTCCCTTCCTGAGCTAAACACTATCATCATTTTGGAATAGGCAACACGTCTTCGTGAATATCAAGGAGTAGATCCACACTTTGATGCAATTGCAAGGCAGTATCAAGACATTGTTAAGGTGCCTTCATCTGCACTCCTCCCTCTTCGTTTCTATCAACTGGGGCTGCTTACTGATACCCATGCCACTGAGTCTACTCTGCAGGAACTAGAGAGCATGCAATGGACTATTCATCAAGTCGAAATGGATTTGAAGCGCTCATTGGAGCACTCAGCTGCATGAACCTGATTGGACGCTTCTTCCAGAATTTTCAATGGTGCAAGAATACAAGGATAAATTCGACACTTGTTGGTACTGTAGTTCCACTGACAGTTTTCCATTGACTGCCCACTTTGCGACCTACAAATGATAGAAAGTGCTCCTTTCTTGTAACTCTGTGATTGGACTACTAACTCCCCTCTCTATCATACTCTCCTCTATCATACTCTCCGCTATCATACTCTCCTCTATCATACTCTCCTCTATCATACTCTCCTCTATCATACTCTCCTCTATCATACTCTCCTCTATCATACTTCACGAGGTGATTATGAACATGAAACCATGGATCAAGCGTATAGCTGCTACAATGAAGAAATTTTTTGAAAGAGGATGTTTCATTGCGCAAGCAGATAATTTGATGGATAAGTTACAGAAATTTATTTGGACATTAATACGATACTAGAAAAAAGAGGCTTTATTTGGACGAATTTTGTCATAACTCCACTTCTGTGTGTCTGGACCAATGTTACAGTTGATTGAATGAAGCTCCTCAGGTCAATCATCAAACAGGAACAAAGATTGATGATTTCCCGCCGCCTAAAATAGACAAAAACAAACCATATATTTGAAAATTGGAAGATACTGCCCTAAGCAAAAATTGGGGAAGTGAAGGAGATTGGATCTCAGGTTAGGCTAATAGAGGTGGCATATGATTGAACGACACTTAAGGCCTGTTCTATGATGGCTCTATTCCTTGCCCTTTTCACCCAATCTCCAGCA
The DNA here is from genome assembly GCA_022405105.1 of Aristolochia contorta. NCBI lineage: Eukaryota > Viridiplantae > Streptophyta > Magnoliopsida > Piperales > Aristolochiaceae > Aristolochia > Aristolochia contorta. Next base: position 12,128,131 of record CM039668.1, read on the forward strand.
ATTTCCTCCGCCTCAGTGCCTTGGACTCCCTTCTCTAATGCATCTGCTGCTTCAGCGAGTTGTCCTTTGGCTAGAAAACTCTGAACCCTGTTAATGACAGACTCAATCCCATCTCCAGATTCATCATTTTCTTTAATCTGTAGTCAGCAAATAATCAGTTGCATAAGATTACAAATTGACAACCAATCAAAGTGGCCACATGTACAAAGCGTATGTACAACCTTTATGGATGATGCAACATGAGCAACTGCATGAGCCAGAATGCCGCCACCACCTGCTGGAATGAGACTATAATGCCGTAATATCCCTTTCAACACATCAAACTGCAAAAAAAATTTCAGGAAAAGATTATGTGATCATCTACTACATAAACATAAGTTGATATATAATCTAGCAAGAAAAAAAGACTTGTCCAGAAGGGGCTATCTATAACGTCAAAGCCGGGTGCATAATATGAGCAAGTTTTACAAGTTGGAGACATTGAATTAAGAACAATGAGAAAGGTCAGTGATTGAAGTACTCAAGGGAGAGGTTTTTTTATATCGGTTGATTGAATATAACCAGCATGAGAGCATAAAAATCTTCTAGTTTACTCAGCGATAGGAGGGAAGTGATGGAGCTGGCATGTGGAGGCTGCGAGGAATGGGAGATCGACAGCCAAGTTAAGGGACTTAATCAGTCCCCACTAGGCCAACTTGGCACGTGGAGGCTGATGTGGAAGTTGGTGCTTTGTCACAAACTGATGAAAGAAGCCTTGCAGAAGAAATGCAGATACAAATGACACAAGTCTGGTTTTTGAAGATGATTTCGTAAACTGAGAGTGGAAACAATTGGTTTTTGTAGATGATTTCATAAACCTGAAGAGATTTCATACACCTGAAGAGATTTCATAAACCTGAAGAGATTATGCTAATTTGGAATGCAGCAAGTATGGCCTTTATTAATGTGCATGACCTGTTTGCATCAGAAGTCCTAAGAGAACCTCTTATACAACATTCCATAACTGTTTTCTAGGTCTACTGTGAAGAGGGCAAAACCCACGTAAGAAGCTGATAGAATCAGATGTTTGCAACCAAGAGCATCTGCAAGTAGTTCCAAGAAGCTTAAAAATTTAAATTGGACAATCTTTATGAAACGACTAGCACACACTTAAAGAAGAATCTTTTTGCCAAATATGATAGCCCTCCAGTTGGTGGTTGTCTCCAATTAAACATCAGGCAGGGAACTCATTCCAGTCTCTCCTACTTTTAAAGATATACAAAATATAAGGTTCACATGGCTGAATCAGTTTGGTTTTGGAAGGCTATTTCAATTGGCACAAATTCCTTGTGTAACATATTTCTTCCATTTTCAATGCTTTTCATATATTAAAAGTTTTTGTTAGAAGTGAACTTGAGCATAGCTCAGTGGTCACATAGAGGTTTGTTTTATAGGAGGTCTCAGGTTCGAGTCTCCTCAGGAGTGTGAGAATTGTATTGGATTTAAAAATTGTTTTCCTAAAAAGAAAGTTTTTGTTAGAAGTTCCTTGATTACTGATGGTGATTCTGCTCTCGGCATTGGCTGGGTGGCCAAGTGATGGAAACCTCCATGGAGGCTCAGACACTCTTGGCTCGGCCTTAAGCAGCACTTGGTCCATCACTTGACAGCACATTTCCCATTGCAGACATCAGCTCAGATGATTTTGAATCAGAGAGCATTTCATCCCTCACTCACATATGAGGAATTTATCCCCCATGATGTTATGATTTGTCCACTGCTCCCTCCATATTCCTATAAGTTAAAACAGAAAAGAAACACTCACTAAGAGGCTGAAACTAAATGTTTGTAATCATTTGCTTCAAGTAAAAAAAGTAAAATTCTTAGCCTTGGCCAGTTATATTATAATGGTCACTTTCCCCACACTTTGATTATTGAGGGGCATTTCCTTCGATATTACATTACACATTTAATATATTATTGCATCCTCACAGGTTTCTTTGAAGCAACAAATTCAGCAATGATGCTTCAGCTGAAGTGAGGATCTCTATTCAAAATCTTGTCGTGACTAGGGGGGGTGGCACAGAGAAAACAGGAGCTTCAACCTGGGTGAGTTCTAGCTAAGCTCGAAACCTATCCCCTCAGCTCGAGTTCGAACTCCAGCAAGATATTATTCACAACTCAATTGTGGGTTGGAAGTGAAGACCAACACTAAGTGTAAGAAAATGAGATGGTGAGATGACTGAAGGAAAGGAGGCACAATGCTCCTCTTCTCTAGATTACAACATCACCCTCTGTCAGGAGAATGAGAAAAAAAAGAGTGAAAAAACAGAGGACGAAATGGAGTAAGAAGAAAACAGGAGGAACAGAAGTTAGGAAGAAAACAAGTAAAAGGGAAACATGGGAGGAAGAATATAACTGGGAAGATTGACTAAAGAGTATATTTCTGTAGCAAATAGTATGTAAAAGAGAAAAGCACAAATTCTCATCTGTTTTGGATCTATCACTGACAGATAAAGTAGCGAGAGCAGCAATTAGTATTGTAAGACTGAAAGGCTCGCTTTTGCCAAAAACGAGAGGATATGTATTAACCTGTTTTTGAGATAGTACACTTGCATTAAGGCCCCTTGCCTCTTGATCACTGAGCTAATGTGCAAATCATACTTTAATTATATGCTAAACTAAATTACACTGAGGCAGCTTGACCACCCACAAATTAGGAAACAAAACCTCATTCAAGGATCCACTGGTCCAGGTTCTAGATATCCTCGGTAATTTCTTCTTTTCTTCAGCCTTCGTTTTCCTTTTTAGGCTTTCTACCCCTTTTCTTTGCCGAATAATTTTCCTCATGATTTAAAAAAAGCTCCTAATGTCTCTTCCATACAAAACTTACCTTTTGATTCAATTGCAGTGAAGTATCTGTTCCATTCTGCAGGGTTTCATTGGGAAGTGATGAGAATACCAAATTCAAAAATGAGTCTTTATCAAGACTTTCAAACAAATTATGAAGTCCATCCATTTCAGCCTTAAAAGGTAATCCTTTGGATAGAGTATCTTCTAAAGCAAGTACTCCCTGCAAGACCAAGAAAAGAAACTGGTTATTTGGACCAAGAAAATTCAGTACAAAAAGATGTATTTATAACTGCTGCACCAAAATGACTCATTTTACAAGGAAACAGTATAAGATTTTATACTAGTGACATCAGTTGAAGTCTTCAATTCATTTTATTGACACTATATAGCAAGAAAAGATAAGTAAAATAATACTCAAGTAAGATAAGTAAAATAATACTCAAGTAAGATAAGTAATATTCAAGTAAGAACATTTACCAATGCAAGCTTGTGTATAGAATGACTTTGGCGGGCTTCCTCAGATCTTGCAAAAAATGCCATGCACAGAGCATTTATCTGATTAATATTTCAGCCATCAGCGACTACCAAGGCAGTGTATATGCAAGGCAAATAAAATAAATGCACAAATATTACACACAGAAGGCACTAATAAAGTCATACATGCAGGTCTGCCTCCGCCATTTTTTCAATCTGCGATGATTTTTCTTTAGCAATAGTGGCAGCGAGTTCTGCTGCAGCTAGCTCTTGGGCTTTCTTTAGCTGCAGTTTTGCTTCTTCATCCTACAATAAAACATTATGAGAAAAATGAATAAAAAAAGTTCAAGTAAAAGTCAACTTGCAGAGAACAGAAGCTTAATTCACCTTGTGTTGCAGTTCCATCTTAAGTCTCTCTTCTGCCTTGTCTTGAAGGGACTTCACTGTGGATGCTAGTTTAGCACGTTCTTTATTTAGTTCCTGAAGAATAATCACAATGAGACTGATAATCATAACATTATTAGAGCTATCTAGATGTAATTAACACTTCATTACAGGATGAATTGGACAAAGGATACAATACCTCATCCAAGAGCGCTGCCTCTTCTGCATACATAATTTGCTTTGCTCTGGCATCTTTTAGTTCCTTCTCATATTTCTCCTGAAATATACACAAAAATAGTGATAATATTCAGAATATAACCAGGATATTGAACATTTGCACTCAAGAGTCGGCATCAAATAAAATGATTAAATGACTGATGTTAGCGATCATGTGTCACACTATAAACCTTAAGCGTCCGCTCTTCTTCAGCATATCTATGAGCATCTAGTTCAGCTTGCCTTTTCTCAGCTGCATGAACAACTTCCACAAAATCCAAGGCAAAAGCTCCCTTCTTGGAATTGTATGCTTTTATCAAATCTTCCCCCGCCACTACCAAAACCTTTGGTTCCAAAATAACAAGATAAAGGAATATATCAGAAATAGGTACAGTAGCATGAATTTCCATTAAGAAAGGAGAATCAACCTTTTTTTTTCTTTTAAGAACACAGATTAGCAACCAAAAAAGGAATTAACTTATCATCAGGTTGATTATCTAAAAAAATTCCGGAAATTCATATGCAGGTCAAACACTTTTAGGTCAAGAATCTCAGGAGCTTTAACTTAAATTGCTGAATTCCTTTGAGTTAAGGTTTTAATTTAATAAGACAAGTAGGAAAGGTTCTTCCTCCAAAACTCTGAACATATATAAAAACAGACAACAGATTTTTTTTTTTTTTGTTTTTCCAGAGTAGACCACATACATACACATATAATCCCACTGAGGTTTGAATGAAAGATCTCATATAAGCACCTCCAAATGGGCTAACCCAATGATATCCATCTAATGTATAAGAAAGTAACCTTCTGTGCCAGCCTCTTAATGTTCTATATAATTCACATCATGTCACCTATTTTTCATTCATCAGCCATTGAGCATTCATCCACAAGTCATCAATGCACAGTTCAGCCTAAGAAGCACAACTGTTTGAAGGGACAGAACTAACTTGGACTTGCCTCCCCCTCCTTCCCAAGCATCTGCTGGGCACTGGAAAGCATGACTGTCATCATTTTTGTTGAATAAGGCAACTGATACGAGGAACAGAAAATATGAAATGCCTCCTAGATCACTGAGAAGCGACACCTACTCCACCCACCCTCTACAAAATCACCTAAGTATCAACCTATGCTGGGAACAAACCAACATTTATGCCCAAGCATTTGGCTTGGTAACCTTCAACCAATTAATTTAAACAAACAAAACATGTCTTGCAACCACTGATTTTTACTGGAATTCTTTCATTAAACAGTCGTGCAGTCACATAACATTAAGTTGGTAGTCATCAACAGCTGCATGGTATAATATAAAAACTCATTAGCAAAACCAACTTGCAGTACTTAAAGAAAATAAAGAAATAGATATTCATTTTGGAAAAACAGGGACATCAATCTTGAAACAGTATAGAGAAATTTACAAATAACTTAATTGTTTAGTATAATTGCAGAAAACCTATAGTAACTAAAGAAAGCATACAGCATGGGAAAAATTCTTGCCATGAAATAACCTCTTTTTCGCCAGATATTGGTGAAATAACTTCTGTAGCTCCTTCATTCAAGTAAATTTCAGCAGTTTCATTTGCTTGCAGGAGGTATGCTTCAGAAAGAGATGGTGGTGCTTCCACTGCATCATTTCGTGGATCCTGCATTAGAGTTCATTACTTCAAACTACCTTTCAAGATCAAACCGGAAATCATAACCCGTGATTTAGGCCATTTGCAAAAAAATCCTTTTATTTTTTATGAACAAGGGAGCAAGGTAATGTTCAATCAAACCCTTATTTTCCAGCCACAAGCACCTGTTTATGGTTTGAGGATGGTGTATCATTAATTTTCTCAAAAAAAAAAAAAAAAAAGAAAACGAAAAAGATTCCATTTCGTCTTCTTTATTTCTACACAGCATCCAAGGTGCCAAATAAGGAGACAACTATTATTACAATGAGAAGGATATTTTGGGTCAACTGCAGGAGTAAGCAACGAACTGTCATCTAGCACAATCCTTCCCCCAAAGCCATGTACATCTTGAGGCAATTATCTATGTTTTAGAAACTTGGTTTTAAAAGTAAAGTTAGATGCAACACCTTGATGATATTGCTTGAGAGGCAATTCATTAAATACAGGAGTAATACAGTGGAATCAATATACCTTCAAGATATCTTTGGATGTATTAGGATGTTGCAGTTCTTCTCGTGTTCCACTTTCTTCATGACCAACAATCTCTTTTTGTTCAATATCATCACCAGTGTACATGCTATGACTATCTGGTTTTTCAACAGGATGACTTTCTTCAGACAGTACTTCAGATGATTTAGCAGTATCATCTTGTATCACACTATCTGGGGGTGGATTTGAAAAAATATCCTGCTTAACAGTCGACTCTTCCGTAGCTCTACTTTGAGGTAGACCTTGAACCTGGCTTTCACCCTCTCTTTCGCTCTCTTTATCCTCATAAGTTTGGTTTGAGGCAGCATCAGGCTTTTTGGAAGAATCATCAATGATGGTGCTGTTTGGTCCTCCATTTCTAGAAGGGATCAGTTGGATATTCAAATCTTTATCTGCAGTGGAAGATTGTTCTACTTTCCCACGATGATGGTTGATAAAACCCATTTGATAAGCTGCAGCAAAAGCACCTGCACCAACTAAAGCTCCTCCTAAAATAAACCTTGAGAAGCCACTTCCTGAACTAGGTGGCTTTTCAGGCGGAACAGGTGGCTTTTCAGGCGGAACAGGTGGCTTTTCAGGGGGAACAACATTTTGGGAAGCCACTTTCTTTTGAGCTGCAACCGAAAATTCCTTCCTTGAATTATAAAAAGAAGGCATCTGCTCCATAAAATCAATTGAAACTTACTTGAGTGAATCTTGAGAATTACATAGGAAATAATGCAAAGAATTAAAAACTCATGTGTTATTCATAAAACCAAAAAAAAAGAAGAAAATATAATAGAAAAACAATTCATGCCTGAGTTGTAATATAAGGAAGCCATCTAACTGATTTGTCTGATGTCAGCTCCCAGGCACACCTAATTTGCATCCAGAAAATAAGAAATAATATAAAATTCACTGAAGTAAAGGGAGGGGAGAGGGAGACAGATAGGAGAGAGAAACAGATGGCAAAGGGTGAGTAGAGAGTAAGGCACTGAAGTTCCTGATCATGCCTTCCACACCACAAATGTAATAAATGTAAACCATAATTGACATTACAATTTCCTATTGAAGACAACTTTAAGATTTTCGGTCAGTATGCATTTGCACTTGTACATATTCAGACAGTCCATCTGCCAGAGCTACCAATTAGAATTTTTTCTATATATAAAAGTTTTTTGCTGCAGCAGTGTCTTATATCTTATGTTTTCACTATAAATCATCTGGTGAATTTTTCAAGAATATTACCTTTTTATACCTAGAGCAGTACAATCATTTCAGGTGAATTTTCCTAGCTTTCCAGGTTTTAACGGCAGGAGGAGGAGTAAAATGAGTTTGTTGTAATGGATTTATATTTATCTCTGCTTTATTTACTGTGCTCTTCAAAAGATAGTAACAAATACCCTACATTCAATCGACACTTTACTAAATCAAAATTCTGCGTGTTCATTGAAAGGAGAGACGGTTGGCATCTCCCCTGACAGGGACGGGAACAGCCTTCGGGCTTACCTGTTACCACACGCATGGTTAAGGCTACCCACCTTTCGGTGGATCTTACCAAATTTTTACTTTAAAAAAAAAATCAAAATTCTGCATAGTTTCTTAAAATTTCAGGTTCAATTTTTCTGCAAATTGGATACAAGCTATATGATATAATAACAGTAATAAGGTCATTTACATATTCCATATCAGAGATGACCATGTAAATGAGAAACGACCATTTTAGCAAACGCTACCATGATAGGCCATGTCAAGAAGGCTATCTCAGAACTTTTAAGAACATTTTGAAAAAGTATCAGCTTCATTATTTTCGAACGCACCGTCCTAAAGGAAGAAACCATGAAAAAAGTAGACCTTCGCAGTACTGCAGCTCATCTAAACATCACCGAGCAAAAATTGCATGTCCATATACCACAGAACTATGTCCAGGGTTTGATGACCATGACAAGATGAAAAGTATATACTAGTAAGTCGATTCAAAGGGAAGACAAACGACCAACATTCATCACTTCGAGTCCGTAAGCTCGCTCTCAAATTTCCTAAAATTAAAAGAATGTAATATAAGACACTCGAGTGAAACACAACGCTTCAAAGGTCAAAACATTTCATAGAAAATCACCGGATGAGAACAAAGCATACTACAATGCCCTAGGTGGAGGGAAGTCGACCGTATCTTCAGCACGCATATCCGATACTCGATACTAAAAGAACGACATGTACATAATGTATTGAACCCTTAACCCCGGTAATAATCGAAATCAATAGTAATCACCATAACTCACGTACTGAATTTGGTGATGATCGGATAACAGACATACCTTCGCATCATTGTTTTCTCTTCAAGACTCAAAAAGTCAGTCGCGCCGAGACAGAAACAGACGAATTAGACTGTCAAGCAAACAAATGTCGCATTTTGAGATCGTATTTAGTAGGTTCTGTCTTCTGCTTTCTCCCCAACCTTTACAGAAGCGCCATGGAAGATTTCCTGAACTCGGTAGCCGAAACCAGTCAGTTCGTCTTTCTCAGGATTCCTAGCTTTAATCTGGAAGGCTGAATAATGACCGAATACGTGACCGATTAGGCTAATGCCATCTTATTTTTCATTCCGTAATGCTGTCCTGGACCGGCCCAATATTAATGACGACTGTGTGCTCGAGTATCTTCTAGTGGAGGCCCATTAATAACAGCTCTGATGTGGGGCATTTTGGGGCGAGAAACCCATTTTCGTGGTCCTGTTTGTCACGCAACTATTTAAAGGCGATGGTTCGCGCATAAACGTTAGTGGTCACGATTATCGTCAGTCGTCTCGTCTCGTCTCGATATAGGCTCAGATTTCCTCATTCGCTCTCTCACTCTCTCCGCGCGGCGATTTTGGTTGCCAGAAAACGGGCGGCAAGAAAAAAGAAGCCCTAGCACAAGGAGTCCTTTCTGCATAACTTGTTATTTTTGTTTTTGTTTATCTGCGAACCTTTAGAAACTGTCGCTCTTCTCGCTTCTCCTTGCTTCGGTGTCGTTTTTTCGTTTTCTTTTGTTCTTTATTTTGTTGGTGTTCCATTTTCTGTGCCAGGGGTAGGAAAGAACGACGGGAGGTGGTTTATCGTCTCCATTGTTTATTTCCTGATTAACTTTGGTCTAATGTGTGTTTTCTGTTCTGGAACTAGGGTTTTGCGCCTGGCTTCGTTTACCCTCATTCTTGGTAAGTAGGGTTTCGTTACACTGTTTGTGTTGTTTTCTTTTTCTTGGTCTGCGGTTCTGTGTTGTGGTGCATCACATTATGAACTCGTTTTGCTTTTTGTTGTTCTTTGCGTCTTGTTTCTTTATCGTTTCCAAGGTTTGTTCTTGTAGTAAGGCTTTGAATGTATTGGATTTGTAAATATTTGGGAATTTGTAAATAAAAACGGAACGGTTATTCCATTTCTTTCATTTTTATGGTTGAACTTCTGCCGAAGCATTTATATTGGTTAAAATTGGTGCGCATTTACATTACCTTTGACAAAGATAAATGGGCATCCATCTTGTTTGACCATGTAATGTTGTTTGGAATGATAACTAGGCTACATTTAAAAATTTTGTGCTGTTCTTTCGATCTAGTAGAATATATTTGGTTATTTAATATTGGGTTTAAATTTCTGATTGCTTCTAGTTGGAATTATTTTTTAGGTATGTAATGTTGCGCAGCAGGTTCTCTTCTTTTACTATTTCTGGTGTTGCTGTGTGTGAGATCTTAGAGTCTTTGCATAATCTAATTCTCTGGCATCTATGTTTTTTTTTAAACTTCTCTGGCATATATTTTTGATCCTAGCATATTCTCAAGCTTTTATTTACCCTTTCTTGTTGTTCTTAATCCCCTGCATGTTATTCCTCTATTCATCTTTTGTTTAAGTAACTAACCCTACGTATTTTTTATGGTTAGAGTTGTGAAGACCAATCTGAGTTGAATTTGGGCCGTCAATAAGCCAAAATGTCAACTAAATATGTGGTGCTTGACAACCGACCTATTGATCAATGGAGAGTAACTGAATTGAAGGATGAGCTTAAGAGGAGAAAGATGATGACTAAGGGTCTGAAGGAGGATCTGGTTAAACGTTTAGATGCAGCCGTCCGGAGTGAGATGGAATCTGCTAAAGAGAAATTGGAAATGGAGGCTGTAAATCATGACTTGACTTCTCATGTTATGCCAAACGAAGACAAGATTGAAGGGCAAACAGTTGATGGTGCTGTAGAAAGCATCAAGGAGAATAGTGAAAAGGTTAATGATGATGTAGCGATGGTTGACATTAATATTAATGCCGCTGACACTAGTCAGGAAACTGAAGTTCCTGAGGAAGCAAGTGGTCATGCTGATAAGAATAAGGCAGCTGAAGATGCAAATGAGAATGTGGAACCAATGGAAGCCTGTGCTGCTGATCACCAAAGTGTGCTTAACCAGGAAGATCATAGTGGGGAAGGAGAATCCAAGAATGATGACATCCAAGGAGAGGATGAAAAAACTTCAGAGCCTTCCCCTTCTGAAGATGTCAAGCCCAACATTTCAGATGATCCTAATGATAACCAGGTATCTGAGGTCAGCCCTGTTTTAGCTACTTCTGCTGTGTCAATTAATGAAAAGAATGAACTAAAGGATAATTTGAATGCTGATAATTTCCATTTAGAACTAGAAAATTTTAAGCCGGATCTGGTGGTGCAAGAACTACCATCCAATGAGGCCCCTCCAGTGGGTGGAGATCTTCCATCATTGGATGATGATCATGAGCCTGGTGGAAATCAGGCTTCTACAGAGATGATGGATGACATGAATGCATCAAATGTCAATTTTGGCAAAAATAATGAAGGTGAAGATGGGGGTTCCTTGGAAAAATTAAACTTAGACCGAAGTTCTGGCGATGATTCATTGGAAGAGGATGTGCTGGACAGTAAACTAACTGATTTCAATCATAACTCTGACGGAGCTGTAGACAAGAGTGAGATTGCTGAGTCACATATCCTGAAGGTGGATAACTCAGTTGGTGTAGTAGCTGAGTCCTCCCCTGAGAAGAATGTTCTTGATGTAAAGAACAATCAGGGAACTGCCATTGAAAAAAGAAAACTTGAAGGTATAGTTTTTATATATCTTATGCGTTTTTGTGACTAAATTTTTTTACGTACGTTTCATTAATTTGCATATTCCCCTCTTTTCTTTTCTGGATATCTTCATGTGAGATGGTGTTTATGTTTTATGTAAAAATGTTACGGAAATACTTTTTGCTTGATGAAAATCAATTACTTTTATGGCTACTTTAACTTGTTTTCATGTATTTGGCTGCCAGTAGACAGTTAGTAAAATCTTTTATCTATCTATATATACACCAATATCTTCATAAAGATTTTAGCATCTCTATTCTATCTCTCTGTCATGGTCTTCTTTCCACAAAGGAATACAAGTCAGGTTGCCTGTTGGGACTAGTGTCTTTGTTGTATTAAATTAGGCTTTGTGGATGAGAGTTCATGAGAAAGAAAGAAGTTGAGGAATTCTAGAAAAACATTGATGGAAATAATAAAGAGGAGATGAAGACGGTTTACCTGTATATATTATCAGTCCAGGAAATTTCTCCAGTACTTTGGATGGTCAGATTCCTTTTTGATGAAGTTGCTTCTGTAGCTAAGGGCCGGTGGATCACCTGGTCCAAAGCCCCGACTCTGGCCGACTGTTTTGCAAAGGAGGGGGTTTCTAGAGATTTTTTTTTCTCTATTCCTAAGAAATTATTGAGTGGAGTGGAGGAAAAAAGTAATCTCTGGCTGCTTTTGTTCCTTCAAATGTGTTTAGAGTGGATATGATTAGAATGGTACACTACCAGTGTTCATGTTTCTAGATATTTTGTTTCAGTAAATCTGGTAGGGGTAACTTCCAGCATCTGTTTTTATTGTGCTTAACAGTTTTGATTTTTTAACTTCACATTTTATTTGGGAGTGGGATTGGATGTTGAATTAGAATGCTTCTATTTGTTGGGGTTGCCAATTTTTAATGGATATAACTCAAAAAGCTTTAAATTTGAAGTGCCTATTTCAAATTCTTACTGAGAACATAGTCATTATAATTGATACTGATTACTTGGTCTGTCAAAATGTCGTCTTCCAGATTTGTTGCTAGCTTTATAGAACTCTGTATGATATTATGTGTCTATATCAATGAAAGTCCTGCTTTCTGAACTCAATAAAAGTGTTTGTTGATTGGTTAATGAAACAAATATCAGCAAACTGATTTCTGAAGTATATTTGTGTCCTGATAGTATTGAAAACAGTTGTACAGTGTTTTTTGTAGCTGCAGCTGTTAATGTAATATATAATGACAATTTTTTTCAAAAGAACCGTTTTGGCAATACTGTTGCTGTCTACAATGGATTTTTGGCGGACGGTGGATAGGATTTTGGACTGGAAAGAGTTCAAACTGATATATATTTATTTAAAGTTATTTATCCCTGAATTATCAAACTGGAAGAGGTGTATGACCCAAGTAATCTAAGTTGATGATAATGTTGTAAGAATATACAATTTTTTATATACTATTTTACTTTTGGGTAATTTAAGTAGCCAGTTATTACCTGCTGTGTCAGACTGTGTTATTAGTGTTTGCTTATACAAACTGTTATGTTGTTGTTATTGTTCTTATGTTTCCCATTTTGTCCTTCAGGTTTAATGTTACATCTTAAAATTTCTCTCACAATTTTTTTTTCTCTAGATAAAGAAACAGTGGTAAATAATGAGCCTGTGAAAAGGCAGCGTCGATGGAATTCAGAGACTTTAAAAGTTTCTGAATCGCAAAATTCAAGTCAGAGCCCATCAACTACACCTCGTGATACATTTTCAAAACGTTCATTTAGTCGGTCTGACTCCACAAACAACAGAGATGTCCCAAAGGAGCGTGTTGGTAAGTATTTTATCTTTATTTTTTCCCTACATTCTTTTTTTAAGTCTTTCTTCATGTGTTACTGTATTCATATTCTCTTTTACTTTTTGAAGTATTGATTTCTTTCCATAATATTTTGCCTTGCAGTTCCACCATCACAGAAGCCAGCTACAAATTCTTTGAGAATTGATCATTTTCTGCGTCCTTTTACTCTGAAAGCTGTTCAGGAGCTCCTTGCTAAGACTGGGTCTGTGACAGACTTTTGGATGGACAATATCAAGAGTCACTGCTATGTGACGGTAAGGTTGTTGATTGTTCTTCATTTTACTGCTTTTGTGAGATTTCTATTCTTGTTAGGAATGACTACCTGAAAATGCAAGATCAGCTTCAGGAGTCTAGAATGACTTTCTTAGGAACTGAAAATATATATGTTGATCTTTCTATTGTTTGTTTTGCCTGCACATATATACGGGGCACCACTATCGGGAAAATTTAGTCTGCAGTATGGCGTAGGAGTGATGAAGTTGGCATGAACATATTACACTAGATATATGATGCTACTACTACTTGGTGGCTCTCCGTCTTTGTTCTAAAGTCTCCTTTGCTTTTAAATCGTGTTTGTTTTATTCAATGAGAGTTTTGCTTGTGATTTATTCCATTATTTAGATACTTGCTGTGAGCTCATTTTTTGAAAGAATTCTGTCTGCGTGTAGATTTATGCAGACGAACTTTAGGTTTATCATCATGATTACGGCTCTATGGTTTGTTTCTGAAAAAAAGTACCGAGGAATGTGAAGTTTTTTCAGTTTACTGCATGTTATGCATCAAATTGTTGCGAAGATTTTTTTCCTCTGACAAAAGCTCCTGCGAGGTTTACTGATCATTCTTGATTGATTTTGATTCTTTCCTTTGTAGTATTCATCTGTTGGAGAAGCAGTAGATACCCGAAATGCCCTCTACAACCTGCAGTGGCCACCAAATGGAGGGCGTTTGCTTGTTGCAGAATTTGTGGAGTCTCAGGAAGTAAAATCTAGAGTGGAAGAGGCAAAGTCTGCTGCACCCAACAGCACACCAAAGGCAGCAACACCCGTGACTCCGGTCCAATCTTCTCCTCGGCAAAATCCTATTAGACAGCAGTTGCCTCCTCCACCGCCTCTTCCACGACCACCACCAATTTTAGAGACTCCCCCTGCCAGAGAAAGGGTCATTCTTCCACCCCCTCCACCGAACAAACCGGAGCATCCTATTACTACACTTGATGACCTCTTCAGGAAAACTAAGGCGGCCCCAAGAATTTACTACTTACCTCTATCTGAAGAAGAGGTTGCAGCAAAGCGTGCAGCACAAGGTAGAAAGTGAGGATGCAATGTAACATTGTTTAACAAGCGTTTTCATAGGTAATCGAAAGAGATCATATTGCTAAGGCAATTCAGGGGGAGGTAAGGTGCGGGGGAGGTAATGCAGTCTTAAACAAGTATCATCCCTTTGTTGCATGGCTTTTCTGTACAGCCGTTTGGTTATTCTCAAAAGTGTATCGGTCTGCCTACAGGGGGTTATGTTGTCACCTCTGAACCATTTGTGACTAGTATATCCCTTTAATTGTACTAATTTTCATTATCAGATGGTTGACTGATGATCGGGTGTCGACAATCTTTTCTGAATATCGGTCTGCTTACTGGGTGTCATGTTGTTGCTCTCTGAACCATTTGTGACTAGTATAGCCCTTTCATTTGTACTAATTTAATTATGAGATCGTTGACTGCTGATCGGGTGCGACATTCTTTTTCTGGATTTTAATTTCAAATGTAGAAACTTTCCGTTGATCGAGATCTTAAACATTAAAGATTGTCGTTCTATACTAGTGTGCGAAGCCTCGTGGTTCTGGCTTATCTGCTGAATATAGGAGGTTTCACGTTAAGATAAATGAATGTTTGCTTGCTCGAATCTTCGCATTAAAAATGAGAGTTCGTAAATGCCTTCTCATCAGTCCTGCTGATTAAAAGATAACATTCTCTTCTTCGTCTAAAACACAAACTGATTTGATGCCCCGCAGCATAAAAATATTCCTTGATCCTTGATCAGAACATAATTTTGCTATTAGGATATGCAATTCAGTTACTTTCCATTGGTCAATAGCTCGGTTTGTCAACCAAGGCGCCATGATGATTGACATCCGATTTATTGACCATGGAAAGTAACAGAATTGGAGGTGCTTGAGTGGAAGCTGCTGGAGTTTAGAAGGACGACTGTTCTCCGTTCGAAATGGAGATCCCGAATGGACTCCACCCCCCAGGGTTTGTGAATTTATTTACAAAGTCCACGTTGAAGATTTGGTAATTTCTTCGTTTTTATGTTAGGCTACGGCAAAGGCTCATGAACCTCTTGCTTGGGCTGGGGAAGTTGTGCCCCACGTGTGTTGCTGCTTTTGAATTCTGAACCCTAAGAAAGGAGAGGATCAATATTTTCGAGGGCTGAAGGGTCGAACTGAAGACGGAAGTTTCTCCTTGGTACTTCCCGCTTCCAAAAGGTTTTCTTTCTTCCAATGGGTTACAACAAATCCAGGCGTCATAGAGGTAACTCCTCTCATAGAGGGGAGTCCAGCGGTAAACGCCAGACTCCGTGGTATTTTCTAATCCCTTTTCTTTCTTTAAACTTCTCCGTTTCTCTGCAATTGGAGCTCTAGCGTTATTTTGTCGTCGTAGATTTGTTAATAGAGGGATTTAAAACATTGAGGGATGCCGTTTTCCATTTCCCTGGTTATATATTGATTTTTAAGAATAATTGCCTTCAAAAGGTGCATACCGCGTTGGAGCTTTGGAGACGTAAAAGCTGAATATAATTATGTAGGGGGAACACTTTTCTCCTTTTTATGCATCCGATTTCCTGCCATCTGATATACCTCAAATTTATGTGAATTTTCTGCTGGATGAAGTGAATCATCAGACATCTGGGTCGATCAACATGTATCTTGTTGAACTCTTGTTTGATGTTTTCCTGTCTCTTTTGTTTTTTTTTTCGGACACGCTGCTTTAGTGATAAATGGATCAATGAAACTGGGAAAGAATTGATAGATACTACCACTTCATGGTGGAATTCAAGTGAGAGTTACATTTGATTGAAAATCCAACTTGGTTTCTACATCTCTGGAGGATCTCATAATCAAAAAAAAAAGAAAGTTATCATCTATGCATGTCAGGGAAGAGGTTAATGATGATTCTCTCCCAACACAATCAGGTATGTGATAACAAACCTAACCTACTCTCCCTTTTTCATTTCAATTCTTTTGAAGTGATTGCATGATTTGGAGGCGTGGGAGCATGTGGTTCAAGTTGTTAACATTTATGCGCTCGGATATGTTGTTAACATTTATGCGCTCAATTGGTAGGGGAAAGTTTTTGAGAGAAATACTTATCAATTGTATATTGTTTCTTGAGTATTATCTTGGTTTCTACATCGTCTATGTGGAGATGTGAAATTTGTTTTATGGTAATACACGGACAATCTGAATATAATTATAATAGTCGCTAATCATCTATGCATGTCCAGGGAAGAGGTTAATGATGATTCTCTCCCAACACAATCAGGTATGTGATAACAAACCTAACAGTTTTGAAACCTACTCTCCCTTTTTCATTTCAATTCTTTTGAAGTGATTGCATGATTTGGAGGCATAGGGAGCATGTGGTTCAAGTTGTTAACATTTGTAGTCCATGATCTTATGTTGATTTTTGTTGTTAACATTAATGGGCCTTCTTTAAAGACTGGGAAAGCATTTTGAAAGTGATGTAGCATGTGCACCAGTCATCCTTTTCTCGACAATCTCCCAACAAAGAGAAATACTCTTATCAATTGACTGTATCTTCTGAGATGGAGATCCCATCAACCAAGCAGAAGATAGAGAGTTAATTTCTTGATGGTGTTTGTTGCATCCTTAAGAACAAAGTGTATATCCAAATCTGTACATTGCTTGTTATAAAGATTTTGATATAGTATACTTGCCCCCAAACTTAAAATAATTTAGGGCCAGAAATGACTGGGGGAGTTATCTTGACATCATCATAATCGGCCGGTGATCGGAGACAGATTTGTTTGAATCTATCCAACCTTGATAATGTAGGAGGGGTCGACAATTATTGATCCCAGATCACACCCTCATCCTGGAGGATCTTGGATCACACCTCTTCCTAGAGGAGGATTCTGTATTACACCCCAACTGAAGGATTTTGGATCACACCTCGATCTTGAGGATCCCAGTCACTGTTCTATTTTTTGAAAAGCTTATTTAGTGGGGAGATTATAGGAATTATTTTAATCTTAGTACATTTTCAGTTTTTTCTCTATCTTTGTTATGCATGGTTCTTCTATAGAGTTGAATTATTTTGTTTATATTGAGTAAAGAATTATCTAGTAATAAATTAGTTTACTTATACTATAATCTAGTAGGTTCAGTGTATGATGGGACACATAAGTCATAATTCAACCTTACTTTGTTTGATTGGAACAGGCTACTGTTAGTCCATGAATAGTCGATCCTTATTTAAATAGACATGGATAACACTTCTGATCACTTTTCATTATTGACAATGATGAAGAGAAGAAGTGCCCAGGCCGGAACTTACCCTTATTATATTTTGTACTCACATTTTATTTCTCTATACATGCAAATCATCTTCAGTGTTCACTTAATTTGAAGATATTTTAGTTAAGAAGAGAATCTTCGACCTGTGCATGGGGATAGGGTAGGGTACAAATAGTGCATAGTGCTTTCCAAATTGCTCTGAAAATGTAGTTCCAAATTCTATGTTATATATAATTGACGTATTGTGTCTCTTTGTTGGTATTGTAATTGGTGATGCCTTCAACATCTTTTTTATTTTATTTAATCAGCCAGTCAGTAAATGAGGAACATTCATTTTTCTTTTTCAGATGGTGTCAATGAAGATGAATCTATGACTTCAAAAGTTCAGCTTGCTATGTGGGTATGCTTCATCTTGTGAGGAATCAGTGAATGGTAGAAGACATTATTCTGGATTGACATTTCTCGTGTTGGTTTGTTTTATTATACTTTATATAAATGTAGGATTTTGGACAATGTGATGTGAAGAGATGTACAGGACGTAAGCTTTCAAGGTTTGGCTTACTGAAGGTAGTCTTTCTTTCACAGCATCTCATCTTTCAAGCCTCTTAATCTGCTAGAACATCTCCCAGTTGTGCTTGAGCTCAGATATGTGTCATTTGCTGGATTCCATGTGAAACTGGTTCTGGGTCAGTAGATTTTCAACATCTAGGAACTCTGTCATTTTAAATTATCACAAACTGTTATCAAATGATCTTGCAGGAGCTGCGTGTAAATAGTGGATTTGGAGGAGTTGTCTTAAGGTATGAAATCCGTACTGTAGCTATTACTGTTTAACGATTTTTTCTCAAAAGTTCCACTTTATGTGATCTCTGAAACTTTTGTTCTAAAAGTAGTTATGACTAGTTTGGCCTAGCTTGTTGGAGTTATAGTTTGTTTTCGTTTGTTAAGGTATTCACTTTTTTTATTTATCAAATAGGCTGGCATGCTTCTGTTGAAATTAAAAGTTAAGTTTTCATGTCACTTTTCACCCTTTATAAGGAGGGCATCACCTATATAGAGTTGATCTACTGTCTTAACTGATTAGTGTAACAGTGGAAAGCTGTTTCTCTATAATGTACAGAAGTTTCAATTTCAAATTTAAGGTATGTTTTCCTCTGTGGAGCCAAGAAGCTGCCTTTTGAAATAGCGAGAAACTTTTTCTTCATAAATTTCCGTCTGATGATAATACATTGATTACAAACGTGGCATACTTGGTATTGTCCTTTTTATGTTACTTAATGAAATAACCTTTCGTAGAAGACCTTTTTAAAGAGGTGAACCAAGTATGTCTAGGTTTTTTTTTGGCGAGTGCAACACTGTACCCAAAATGTTAAGATATTTCGGATTTGGAGGAATATTTATATATTTGTAAAGCTTGTAATGTTTATGTTTGCAGTCCAGTTGGTACACAATGTGTCTCAAAGGAAGACTATCTCTTGATAAAGAGAAAAGGTTTAGCTGTGGTTGACTGTTCGTGGGCCCAGTTGCATGATGTTCCTTTCATCAAGCTTCGTTGTGGTGCTCCTCGACTTTGTATGTTGCGGGCTACTGTTCTATTTAAGCTGTTTTTTGGCTGATTTGGTGATAAATAATTTTACATGAATTTTACTAATGTCCTTGTGTTTTGGATGTATAAAGTTATATGATTAGCTGAAAAAGTCTCTCTGAATTCAGTGCCGTGGTTGGTAGCTGCAAATCCTGTCAACTATGGCAGACCATGTGAGTTATCATGTGTTGAGGCATTGGCTGCAGCTTTGATCATATGGTATTATTTATACTTTATAATTGTTTTTTTCATTTTACTAAACTTATACCCTCTGTAAATTCAGCAATAGTCTACTGGTTCCTCCCCTCTCCTGTCATTAGCAGAGTAGGGAGTTGATTGCAGATTCTCTCAAAAGAAATTTCCATTTCGGGACCGTGTTTGTCTTTTTTGTTAGAAAAGGAAGTTGAGGGGCTTAAAGCATATGAGTGCCATTTGCAGTTCTGAGGAAGTTAAAGAGTAGTCTGCATTTTTCAATGTGGTGAGGTTGATCACCATGTCACTTCCGTCAGGGAAGAAACCATAGAAAAGAGGGAAATGGATATGCTTTTAGTCCATTTTTCTGTTTATTCCAGTGGGGTCAAAAAAAAAAAAATTTATTCTGCAAGCTCCTTATCTACCTAACTGGTCGAATTGTCTTCATTTCCTGTTTCGTGATAACAGTGGGGAGGAAGAAACTGGACACTTGTTGCTGGGGAAATTTAAGTGGGGCCACTCATTCTTGTCTCTGAATAGGTGTGTGCGCTTATGGTGATTGTTTGGTTGCTTCATGCTGCATTATTCTGATCTGGCAGCCGAAATGAATACAGGGAACTTTTGAAGGCTTATTCTGAATGCACAAGCAGTTCAGAAATCATCTCAGTCCAAAACACTTGGCTTTCAAGTAATTCAAAAATTTCTAGAGCCAATAACTGTGAAGTTGGTATGTCCTCTGCTGAAAATAAGAAGTGGTTCATTCATTCTGCACTCAAGCAATGACCTTCTATTTCTCTGTTTAAGCTTACTCTTTAAAGCGCTGCTTCCATTTTCAGTGGTTCCACTGAAAACAAATTCAGTTGGTTCTAGTCCACAAATAAATGCCTTTTTTTAATGATACAGATAACAGTGTGAAAACCCTAAAAAATGCTAGTGATGATTCTGATTCTGAAGATGGGCTTCCACCGCTGGAAAGGAATTTGAATCACTTGACACTGGATGATGATGAGGAGGAAACTGAGGAAGACGGTGAATAAATGCATCAATGAAGCTGTGGTGATTTGTTCTGTGCTCAGGTACAAAAGGTAAGCAAATTTTATCATACCTTTTTCGGCATCCAGTATACAATATTTCAAAGATGCTCATTAACAATCTTCTCTAGATGTTTTTTTGTGCATTTCAGTTTTCTGATCTCAGCTGGTTCAAAAAAGGTTTTCTGATCTCATTCTCAATCCTTGTTTCTATAAAGGCCCTGTTCGTTTTGGTTGCATTCAGTACTATTTATCTCACGATGTTGAATCCCACTAATGCTGTTGTAAAAAAACAAAAATAATAAAATATTATTATATAAATATTGGGAGAAAAAGATTTCCCTGATGAGTTTTCTTGTGTTTGTGCAGTTGTACGAAATGTAGTTTTCATGTAGAAACCAAAGGAAACATTTCATAAATTGTTAAAAACAAAGTGATAAGAAGTACATGATTAAGGAATATTTTGATGTTTTTATCCACTGTACATTTGGAAGGTAAGAGGGATCAAATGAACTATTTTTGGTCAAATGAAGAAAAAGAGTTTTTTTTCTCAGTTTGCATTGATTAAACTTTGCCTTACTAATAAAATTAATGAGCAAGACAAATCAAGAGGAAATTTTTTATCTAAGCCCTCATCATACCCATCAAAAGTTTTTGGTCAAATGAAATTTTTTATTATTCTGTTTTTCATCTGGTTATGTTAACAAGACATTGCATTGGTTTATATTGTTATCATTTGAAGCTGAGATCAGTGAAAAGTAGAACTCGGTACTTATTATGGTTTTTTTTTCTTTCCTTTTTCTTTCTTTTTGTTCACAAAAGAGGACGATTATATCTATTGAACTTCGAAAGCTGAATGTTGTGTTCAGTAAACAGACAACGTAATCATCGTCAACTACTTCTAATTACCCTGTGAAGTGGCATGCAATGCAGTGGGGCTTTATCTCAGGTGAGAGCAGACCCACTCTGTGCTACTAAATTGACGCGCATTTTACTCTTCTCAGTCTCACATTGGCAAATAAGTTTGACCATAGTTGGGTGATACTTCTGACGTAACAGTTTTAATTTCTTCTTCTCATTCATTTTTAGGTTCGGCGAACTACTGGTCTTGAGCAAACTGGTTGGCTGAGTCGCAGTTTCCATTATTCATAAAAGAACAGTTATGACTTGAGTACTAGCAAGTTTTTGTGTTGTAGTTTTGCTTTGTGAGTTCATCAAGTCTAGTGAGGCCTGAGTTTTAGACCTCAATCCAGCATATTCGATGACTGTTGAATTGCAGTTCAAGTCTGGCCAAAATCATTTTATTTTTCATAGAAAGTACATAAGACAATGTTTGTTAGAGAATGTCGTGAAACTAAACAATTTATTTCCTCTCTAGTACCAATTGGAGCTATAGGTCAAAAGGCCGTTAAGTGCTTAGAAAGTTGGCTCGACAGAATTTTATAGAGAGATGGATTTTGTTGATATATCCATGTGGCATTTATGCGGGAATACGAATAAAAACTCAAATTGAAGTTTATAGTAAGGTAATTTGAACGAAAACTCAAACTAGCTAAAAGATAATTTTTAAAAAAAAAATTCAAAAAGAAGGTTATATATAGTAAGTGAATTTGAAAGTTATATTAATGAAATATTATCAAAAACACAAATTGAAGGCCAAACTCAAACTGAAGGCTATAGTAAGAGAATTTAAACAAAAATGCAAAACTAAAGGTTGTAAATGAATTCGAAAAAAAATTAAATTGAAGGCAATAGTAATGGAATTTGCTAAAAAGAAAACTCAAATGCATAGTAAGGGAATTCAACCAAAAAAGATCAATTTGGAGGTTATAAAATAAAAGAATTTGTCAAAAAACTTAAACTCAACGCTATAGTAAGGGAATTCAACAAAATTCAATTTGAAGGTTATAAAATAAGAGAATTTAACAAAAAAACTCAAACTCAACGTTATAGTAATAGAATTCAACAAAAAAACTCAATTTGAAGGTTATAAAATAAGAGAATTTGACAAAAAATTCAAACTCAAAGCTATAGTAAAGAAATTTGATAAAAAAAAAATTAAACTAAAAGGCTATAGTAAGAAAATTTTACAAAACTCAAATTGAAGGTTATAATAAACTAAACTCAAGGGGTATAAGAAATTTACAAAACTCATAGGGAAGTTTTATAGTAAGGGAATTGGAAGAAAAACTCAAATTGAAGGCTATAATAATGGAATACGAAAAAAACCTCAACTAAGGCCATAGTAAGTGAATCCCACGAAACTCAAATTGAAGGCTATAATAAGAGAATTCGACAAAAGATTAAGAGAATTCGATGAAAAACTCAAATTGAAGGCGATAGTAAGAGAATTCGATGAAAAACTCAAATTGAAGGCGATAGTAAGGGAATTAGATGAAAAACTCAAACTTAAGAGAAGAGTAAAGGAATTTGATGAAAACATAAACCAAAGGCTATAGTAAGGGAATGTTAACAAAGACTAGAACTAAAGGTCATAATAATAACATTCGAAAAAAAATTTAAATTTAAGGCTATAATAAGGGAATTCCAACAAAAATTGAAACTGAAGGCTATTGTAAAGGACTTCAGACATAAACTCAAATTAAAAGTTATAGTATGGATATTAAAACAAAAACTCAAACTAAAAGTTATAGTATGGATATTAAAACAAAAACTCAAACTAAAAGTTATAGTATGGATATTAAAACAAAAACTCAAACTGAAAGTTATAGTAAGGGAATTCGAACAAACATTCAAACTAAAGGCAATAGTAAATAGTAAGAAAATTTGAAGTAAAACTACAAACTAAACGAAGTAGTGAAGAAATTCTAAGAAAAACTCAACCTGAAAGCTATAGTAAAATAATATGAACAAGAACTCAAATTGAAGGCTATATAGGAAAGGGTTTCGAACAAACACTAAAACTGATGGCCATAGTAAAGGAAGTTGACGGAAACTCAAATTAGAAAGGGAATTTGATGAAAAAGTCAACTTGAACGCTACAGTAAAAGAATTTGACGAAAAGCTCAACATGAAGGCTACAATAAGGGAATTCGACGAAAAACTCAAATTGAAGGCAATTGTAGTGGAATTCGATAAAAAACTCAAACTGAAGGATAATAAAGGAATTTGAAGAAAAACAAAAGTGATGAAATGTAAGGGAATTTAAGACAAAACTCAATTTGGACTCTTCAATAAGAGAATTTGAAAAAAATCTCAAACTAGAAGCAATTGTAAAGGAATTCGAAGAAAATTTCAAGCTGAAGGTTATAGTAAGAGAATTCGAAGAAATACTCAAATTGATGGCTATAGTAAAGGAATTCGAAGGAAAACTCAATCTGAAAGTTATAGTAAGCGAATTCGATGAAAAATTCAAACTGAAAGCTATAATATGGGAATACGAAGAAAATTCCAATTTGGAGGCTATTATAAGGGAATTGGAACAAAAACTCAAATAGAAGGTTACAAGTAACAAAATTGGAAATAGAACTCAAATTGAAAGTTTATTATATAGGAACCCAAACAAAATTCAAACTGAAGGCTATAGTAAGGGTGTCCAAACAAAAAATCAAAGTGAAGGCGAGGGAATTTGAAGAAAAACTTAAACTTAAGGCAATAATAAGAGAATGTAAACAAAACTCAAACTAAAAGCTATAGTAAGGGAATACGGACAAAGACTCAAACTGATGGCTACATAGTAAAGGAATTAGAACAAAAAATCAAATTAAGTGCTATATTAATGGAATTTGAAGAAAAAACTCAAATTGAAGATGACAGTGAGGAAATTCGAACAATAACTCAAATTGAAGGTGTTTGATTTAGTGAAGGAAGATAGAAGATGAGAGAAAAGTGAAGAGAGAGGAAGAAGGGGAAGAGAGAGAGAGAGATGTTGTAAGGTTATAATCACCTACAACCCTAAAACATGTATTAAATGAAATCGAAAAAACAAAATTACAATGATGCCATTCATGGCTTAAGGAGCAAGTAAAATAAATAATAAATAAATAATAAATAAATAATAAATAAATAATAAATAAATAATAAATAAATAATAACTAACTGAAGTAAAGTAAAATTACTAGACTACCCTTGCGACTCTAAACAGAAGGCAATAGTTAGGGAACTCAATGAAAAACTGAAACTGTAGGTTATATGGTATGGGAATTCGTCGAAAACCTCAACCTAAAGGCTATAGTAAGGGAGTTCAATGAAAAACTCAAATTGAAGGCAATTGTAGGGGAATTTCATAAAAAACTCAAATTGAAGGCAATCAGGGAATTTGTTGAAAACCTCAAAGTAAAAAACTCAAATTGAAGGCAATCTGGGAATTTGATGAAAACCTCAAAGTGAAGGCTACACTAAGGGAATAAAAAAAAACTCAAATTGAAGGCTATAGTAAAGAGAATTTGAAGAAAAATCTCAAGCTTAAGGATAGTAAGAGAATCTGAAGAAAAAAATGAACTGAAGGCTATTCTAAAGGAATTCGAAAAAAACTCAAATTGAAAGCTATAGTATGTGAACTCGAAGAAAACTCAAACTGAAGGCTATAGTAAAGGGAATGGGAACAAAAACTTATATAAAGGCTATAATATTGGAATTTGAGGAAAAAATCAATCTAAAGGCTATATTAAGGGTAGTCGAAAAAAAAACTCAATATGAAGGTTAGAGTAAGGGAATTTGAACAAAACATATGTTGGAGGCTATAGTAAGGGAATCCTAACAAAAGTTCAAACCGAATCCAATAAAAATGGAATTTGAAAAAAAACACAAACCAAATGCTATAGTAATGGATTAAAGGAAAACTCAAACTTGAGGTTGTAGTAAGGGAAATCTAAGAAAAATTCAAACTGAAGGTTATAATAAGGGAATTCAAAAAAACCTAAACTTAAGGTTATAATAAGGGAATTCGAACAAAAACTCAATATGAAGGCTATAGTAAGGGAATTCGAAGAAAAACTCAATATGAAGGCTATTGTAAGGGAATATGAACAAAAACTCAAATTGCAGGCTATAGTGAGGGAATTCAAGAAAAATAAATGGGAGGCTATAGTAAAAACTCAAACTTAAGGTTATAATAAGGGAATATAACAAAAATTTCAAACGAAAGGTCATAGTAAGAGAATCCCATGAAACTCGAACTAAAGGCCATTTTGGAAATTTGACAAAAAACACTAACTGAAGGCTATAATAAGGGAATTTGACCAAACTAAGGAGAGACGAAAACTTATGTGTATTACATCAGAAATCGACGAAAAAACTCAAACAAAAGATTATTGTAAGGAAAATACGAACAAAAAACTCCAATTGAAGGCTATAGTGAGAGAATTTGAACAAAAAACTTAAATTAATGGCTTTATAGGAAGTGAAATCTAAGAAAAACTCAAACTAAAGGTTATAGTATGGGAATTCGAACAAAAATTCTAACTGAAGGCTATAGTAAGGGAATGCAAACAAAAAACTCAAATTGAAGGCTATAGTAATGGAATTTGACGAAAAAGTGAAACTAAAGGCTATATTGAGGAAAGATGACAAAAAACACAAACTAAAGGCCATAGTAAGGGAATTCAAACAAAAACTCAAGGTGAAGGCTATAGAATGGAATTTACAACACTTCAAACTATAGTCTATAGTAAGGGAATTTGAATCAAAACTTAAATTGAAGGCTACAGTAAGAGAATACGGAAAAAAATTAAAACAGAAGGCTATAGTTAGGGCGTTTGAAAAAACTCAAACTGAAGGCCATAGTAAGGTTATTCAAACAAAAACTCAAATTGAAGGCTATAGTAATTGAATGCAAACAAAAACTCAAACTGAACGTTGAAGTAAGGGAATTCACAAATATCCTCAAACTGAAAGCTATAGGAAGGTAATTCGATGGAAAACTCAAATTGAAGGCTACAGTAAAGGAGTTTGATGAAAAAATCAAAGAAAAAGCTGCAGTAAGGGAATTCGATTAAACTCAAGGCTAGAATTAGGGAACTCGACAAAAAAGTAAAATGAAGGGTATACTAATAAATTTAAGGAACCTCGCCGACTCGGAAAAAACTAAAAAATGAAGGCTATACTAATAAATTCCATATCACTGCTCTAAATTTAAGCATCTACAAATGGGGGGAAAGAGAGAGAAGAGAGGGAGAGAGACATGAAGAGAGACTGAGACAAGAGTGAGAATAGAAGAACCAATAAAATGCAAAAAGTCTATACAATTAATAATTAAAAAATAAATCAGAAATCAATATTTCTAAAATCACCGAAATACTTAAATGTTATATTTATGCTAAACCATTCTTCATTTTATAAATAAATTTGAGCATTTAAAAATTGTAGAAAGAGATGAAAGAGGGACAGAGAGAGAGATGTAGAGAGAGAGAGACGAGTGGTAAAAGAGGAACAAAAAGAGAGAAAAAATTCTAAATAATTAAAAATTAAAAATTAATTAATTTTAAAGTAAAAATCTGATTGATAGCCAATTATCATAGTTAAAAAGGCATAAAGTTTTTGTGTGTGTGGGCCACGAATATCTCTGCAACCATCCATGCAAGGTAATGATCAACTCAAAGCTTTGAAGAGGATTCTGATTAATTCTCCAACAACATATTAGCAGCATGTACTTGATATATTAACAACTGACTAGTTATTTGTATGTAATGATCTACTAGGTTAAAAGAGATACAAAGCAAAAAGTGTTCAGCTTACATTTCCACATCTTCCCAGTCAGCTCCTCCCATTGTTAACTTTGTCTATTGGGATCCTTAATCTTATCCAGTTTCTGGAAGCCATTTCTGCAATAAAAGATTCCTTTAGTCCTCACAAGATGTAAAAGAAGCAATCTAATAAGTAAAAAAATTGATGATCTTCAAACCAAGAAAAGGAAAAACATTTTTTCCTGTTTTTCATCAAAAGATAGAATTATGGAACAACTCAAATCAAGTTCAAACTTACTATACTGTGCAAAGCTTAGTTACTTCAGCAATCACTTTTGAACATAAAAGAAAACTCCAAAACCTTTTATCTCTCCTTTGGAAAGGCACTCAAATATAACTTGTAACAGCAGTTTATGGATACAACATCAGAACAAATATGCAGTAAAGTGGAGGGGAGAGAAGAGAGAGAGAGAGAGGAAGAGAGAGAGAGAGAGAGAGAGAGAGAGAGAGAGAGAGAGAGAGAGAGAGAGAGAGAGAGAGAGAGAGAGAGAGAGAGAGAGAGAGAGAGAGAGAGAGAGAGAGAGAGAGAGAGAGAGAGAGAGAGAGAGAGAGAGAGAGAGAGAGAGAGAGAGAGAGAGAGAGAGAGAGAGAGAGAGAGGGAGAGAGAGAGAGAGAGAGAGAGAGAGAGAGAGAGAGAGAGAGAGAGAGAGAGAGAGAGAGAGAGAGAGAGAGAGAGAGAGAGAGAGAGAGAGAGAGAGAGAGAGAGAGAGAGAGAGAGAGAGAGAGAGAGAGAGAGAGAGAGAGAGAGAGAGAGAGAGAGAGAGAGAGAGAGAGAGAGAGTACAAATTGTACAAAAGTATTAAATATATAATTCACAAGTTCCAATAACAATAAAATACTAAATTACAATGTTTATGCAAAAACCTTTTTCATATTAGAAAAGATGTACTTGAGCATTTAAATATGGGGAAAGAGAGAGGAGAGGAAAGGGGAGAGAGACATGAGGAGAAAGTGAGACTAGAGTGGAAGAGGAACAAATAGATTGCAACAATAGCGATAGAGATACTGGGATAGGAAGAGGGAGGAGATGGGGAGACAGAGGAAAGAGAGAGATGGGGAGCACATCAGGATGGAGAAGAAGTGGAAAAGCTTGCCGGAAGCAACGACAGTCGCGACCGCCTGAGGAACAACCGACTCGTTCTGATTCCCCTGCACGGAGAAGGTCATAACAAATGCCGTTGTCGCCATGGATTGCTTCACTCGAAACCGTATAATGTCTATCGAGTCTCAAAAGACCTAATTCTCATCATTTGGCAGTGCCGTCAGAGGGTGCTTTTAACTTTTAAGTTTAATTTGAATTAATTGGATTAATTTGAATGAGTCAATTATAGGTAACTCTTTACATCCGATGCACAGATTGGAGTAAAATTAAGCTATAGTATTTTTCCGTCCATCAAAGAGATTGAAATTATATTTTGATGGCACCAGTTGATCGCTGAAAAAGGCGAGCAAGCCTAGCGCACATTAATTTGAATTAATTTGAATTAAACTGAACTGCCCAATGGATGATTTTGTTCTGTTATGATACTAGACAGCATTAAGCAGGATAGATCTATTTGGCCACTGGTACCTAGAAGGTAACGCTTATTCTTAGACAAATCAGAAATGGATGAAAAGATTAAACAAGTAAACAACAAGTAAGTTCGGGTGGTGCCTTTCCATGATTATTAACTCCAGGCACTGAAGTTCAGTGTGTAAAACCTCCACTAACATTTCACTATCCACATCGAATTAATTTGAACATTAATGAAAAAACATAAAAACAAACAAGTTAATGGAAATAAGTACCTGTGAATATCAAACGTAAACTTCAAACTCTGAAAAGTATAGCTAGATTTATAAACATTAAAAAGAAAAACAAAAACAAGAACCAAAATCAAAATCAAAGAAAACGAAAACTTTGGTCGTTTATGCAAAGAAGAGCCATCGTCCATATAGAATGCAAGTGCAGCTTTAGATCACCGTAAAATTAAAAGAATGAAAATGTTTGTCTTTTTTAAGGTTATTAAAATACCCATAATTCAGTTCTAGACTCTTAAAGGAGCAACTCAATAACTCATTTCGACATTAGCCAGTTCAGTTCACCGAAGTGCAATGGGCAACCTAACGAGTTCTTGTTTATAAGGTTTATGGATACTAAATGAGTAATGCCAGCTAGCATTTTCCATAATAAAATTCACAAACTCAAATGCCCCATTTGGGAAAAATATATGCTAATGTATTAATACTAAAGTAATGCAAACTCAAGAAAAAAAATTAGAAAAAATGAACTCTTTTATACTAAATGTGTTTAAAAAAAATATAAGGAAAATAAACTAATTGTTAAAAACCCTCCAACAAAAGTAATAAGTGGATAGAAGAAAACATTCAATGGAAGAAAGAGTCTTGGTAGTGTCTGGTAACGCCCGATGGCAGGGTTGAGGGAGCTTGACAACAGGGAGTGGAAGAAAGGTCATTAATGGAAAAAATATCGAGCATGAAACAATGGAGCTGGGAGGCGGGAGGACAAACCATCGGTTTATAGAGATTTTACCAAGCGTTGAGGTGCAATCGTATAAATTATTTTTACCAAAGGTTGGGGAATGACCCTCCGTATAAATAATTGTTTAAGAGGTTATATTTCATTCCATTTGTCTAGAATAACTGGAGTTACAAGATAGAGTTAATGTACATCGGATAGAGTTAATGTACATCGGGTGGTTGAGATTGGCTGACTTCCAGATTTGGAAGAGAGACCCCTTCTCTTGCAAGGCAATCAACCGTGGAATTGGCTAATGTGGAACATGAATCCACTTATAATTTAATACACTCCCTAAAGACCATATTTCTCTGAAAAATTACTGCAAGACTCCATTGGGGTTGGAGGTTTGGTTGCACCATTTATTTACATTGGCACAATCACTCTCCACCTCAAGATTTCCTTGAAGTGTACTTGATAAGAGTTTCAAACCTTGAAGGACAATGTGGGTTTCTTCTTCGGTTGAGTCACTTGGTAGTAAATGTCATACAATAGAAAAGAGAGTTCTCCCTTTGTGGTCCTGAACCAAGCCTCCAAAGCCTGCTGGGACCGGGTTACCCCTTGAGGAACCATCCACATTTAGCTTGCAAGTCCCTGGTGGGTATGGGGACCATATTGTTATTGGTGAAACCTATTGTGTCGTTGGAATTTTACCAATGGTCATCCATGAAGCACAAAGACTAACTCCATCGAGCTATGAGAATTCGGTGTAGAAGACAGCCAAAGAACAACTTTGTTGACGATCCTGATTATCAGATTGTCGGTTTGGCTACCCCTGCTATTGAAAAGCCTCATGTTCCTTTCTTCCCATTACATCATATGCACAATGTTTGGGGTCTTTCGAGTTTCTATCAATTCACTGAGATTCTAGTTTTGAGGATCTACCATTCGTACAACATCCAAAAAAAGGCGCATACCTGCTGTGTGAATGAGCATTGGAGAAAGACATGATCTTCACACTCAGAGGAGTTGTTACACAGAAGGCATGAGGTAGTTGACAGCATTTTGGCTTTTGGAGGGCTGAATAAATTTTTTGTCCAATTTGCTATATGGGACTGTTGGGGCATGTAGTTGATCATCGACAAATACGTCAATTTTATACTGAATCCCTTGAAGAGCTTGGTTGCCATAGAAATCTATCTTCCTGGGAGGAGTCAAAGAAGAAATCTGAAATGTTGTGGTTTAGTCGATTGGGTTTGGTAGTTTCTTCATTTCCCAGTGCACCCACCAAAAATTGCTTTCGTTAGTTAATTCTAGCCCTTGTAATTCATTGGGTGAATGAACAACATTGAAAAGGTTTGCTAACATAAGTTCCAAGGGCCTGCCGGAGAGCCACATATCATGTTATATGTCACTTCTGTTTCCTTCGGGGAGGAATCAGATCTTTGTCCTGAAAACAGCTCATAGTTTGTGAATTGTTTTCCATGTTGGAGAAAGAGACGGAGATGGGTGCCACTCGAGCATCAAAACATCTGTTCGAGTCCTCCCATTTTCTGTGTAGAAGAGAGGCCCACATTAGAAGATTTGGTGCATTCAGCCGCCAACACCATTTAAGTAGGAGAGCATGATTGAAGTGTTCGAGTCCTCCCATTTTCTTTAGTAAGCAGACTTTATCCCATCTAACTAGGCGATTCTTGAAGGATGTTGTATGGCCTCTCCATTAAAAATCTCGCATCACATTTGCTATTTCTTTGGCAACTCCTGTTGAGTAGTGACTGAAAGAGAGGTTATAAGTGAGGATGACATAAAGGCAGGACTTTAAGAGTGTGAGTCTTCTTGCCTTTGAGAGATGCTTTCCTCGCCAAGTTTCTAATCTCCCTTTCAGGTTTTTTATAGTGTGATCCCATAACCTTTTGTGTTGCCTCCCATTGAAGACTGGCAGACCGAGGTGCTTTGACGGCAATGTTGTGACAAAGCAGCCAAGTTGTGTAGCAGCATCTTGCAAGAAGCTTTGCTTCACATTGATTCCAATTAAGGAAGTTTTTCTCCAATTTATTTTTTGGTCAGTTGTCAATTACATCAAGGCTAAGCTAGCTTGTAGCCTTTTCACCTCTGATAGCGATCCTTCACTGAAGATGGTCATGTCATCAAAGAATTGCACAACCGGTGTAAGGCCTTTGCTGAGAGGGTCATGAAGCCAATCCACTTCTAGTAGCTTTTGGAAGAAGGTTGTCATGCCTCCACGATATTGAATAAGAGTGGCAATAGGGGATCCCCCTGTCATAGACCTTTGGAGCTTCAAAAGTAGCCAAAGATCCCGCCGTTAATTGCAAGAGAGAACTTTGCATTGGATATGCACGAATGTATCCATCTTCTCCATTTTAAATCGAATCCCATTATTTTCATAATAAGGTCGAGATACCTCCAATTTACCATGTCGAAGGTCTTCTTAAGGTCAAGCTTCAGCTTGAACTTCAGGGTCCCCTGTTTTGTGAAGAGATCCACTGATTCATATACCAGTATATCCAAGTTGAGGATTTGCCTATTTTTTATGAAAGTACATTGCCATCTGCTGATTATGGCGGGAATAAATTTTTAAGCCTCCACCCCTTTTTTTCTGTGGAACCAAAACAATAATGGAGGCGCTCAGGTGGCTTTTTCTTAATCCTTTGGTGTGGAATTTCTCAAAGAGCTTTAGAAAGTCATCCTTCATAAAAGCCCAAGCTTCCCTGAAAATCTCGTTGTTGAAGCCATCAGGGTCTAGGGCTCAATCTTTCGGCATTGACAATATAGTGGAGCAGATTTGAGCGGATTTCGTCTTCAAAGAATGGAGCTTCAATGAAGCTTGACTAGTTTGTTGAAAGTCTCTTGAAGGATAAGCCAAACCACACGATTAACGTTCACGACCATCATTGTATAGAGCTCGGAAGAAGTCCATGATTCCTTTTGTGATGCTTCCAAAAAATGCTCTCACGATGAGTTATTTCACGAAGCAGGTTTGTTGATAGGCCTCAGTCCTCTATTTCCTCTTCAGAAGGTTTCTTTCCTCTTCCAAATGATCTACTCCATCGATTTGCAGACGCAGAAGTCCCTTCTCAGCATCATGAGAAGCCTTTTCTTGCCTTCCCCATTGAATGATTTTCTTTTTCAGGTGCTGAAGCTTTTTGTGCAAAGAGCCGTCAGGGAGTGCCACTTTGATTTCATTATTCCATTAGTCTGTCAGGTTCTGCTTGAAGGTTTGATAAACGAGCCACGTGTTCTCCAATGGGAATGTTTTCTTGCCCCATTTGCTAAGTCTTGTATAGAGCGGAAGAGGTCAGTGGTCAGACACGATTTTTCCTAGCACTTGACAGATAGAGTCTGTATATAAATTCATCCATTCTGGTGACGCCAAAAACCGGCCCATTTGAGAGGATCGATTGACTTTTCTATTACTCCCAAGAATATTTTTTTCTTGCAGTGTTTATTTCTTCAAAATCATGTGCAGAGATGAAGTCATTAAACTTTCTCATAGTGGAATTAATAGTGGTTTCCTGAGGTCATTTTTTATTATGGAATCGAATTGCATTGAAGTCTATGGCGAGTAACTTGGGACTTTGCCATCTACGCACTAAATTGCATAACTCATCCCAAAATTGACCTCTGCTATAGTACGAGCAGGGTCCATAGATGCCTCCGAGATTCCATTAGAGATTTAAAGTTTAGTTAGTTATTTTCTACAACATAACAATGCTGGCTCTGTTTGCGCGCAAAATGTCTTTAGTACTAGCATTCTTTTGGGTGCTGGCAAGACCCCTTATGTTCCAAGATACGCACTAGAAACCCCAGCCACAGCGAACTCCGTGCCTCCCTCGTCCTCCCCTTCCTCACGGTGTTGTGGGGGTGATTTTCACAATGAGACATTGACGGTGAACATCATCCAGTATCTGGGCCAGCCGTATTATCCTCTTGCATGAGTCTCCCCTCCTCATCGCCCATGCTTTCCAACTAGGACTGGGCGGCGAGGTCATAGTGCCATGTAGTCATGTGTGCACGGCTGTTCGAATGGGTGCGCTCATGCAACCGCTTGTAGGCCCATCCGTTTGGGTCCTCATTTTCGGTCTCGTCCTGGGTCAGGCTGTCAGGACTAGGCAAAGATGGGGGGATGGAGGAGGGGACAAGAAGGCACATCTTTGCCTACTTGGTGTCGGACGTCCCCTCTCCCCAGACTGAGGGGATGGCTTAATGTTCCTTCAATGGTTTGATCGCCTGGGAGGCATGACGGGTTGGGCATATTGCTGGGTAAGGGGGTGTTTGTAACGATGGTTGTTGATTCGGGCGAGAAGGTTGGGTTCATATATAGGCAGGGGAAGAGGATGGTACGGGGGGCCTAAAATAGTAGGCGGACCGGGGGTCAAGGCTAGGAGAAGCAGGGTACGGCAATCTACTGGGGGGTTTTCCAGGTAATTTAGGGGAGGAGATGTAATGCAGGCCCACAGCCTAGGACGATGTGCCTCGCCGTTTCCCCCATCAAATCTGACACGTCTTTCAGAGACCTCTGCTTCTTCCCCATAATACGGATGTTGTGTATAGATATAGCTCTGTTTGAAATTCAAGATTTGGGTGAGGTTGCGTACCTGGTTTTCAGAGGGCGAATTGTCCAGTTCGGCGGTAAAATATGTGAGCTGGTGTTGAGTCATTCCTGAGTTTTCCCTCATCTTTTCATCTCTAGTCTAGTAATATCCGGAGAACCGGAGATTGAGAAAACTTTGTCACCCACCTTAATCTCATGCTGTCCTATGATAGGGAGCCCGAGGTTGCATTACATTAGACCCTTGCTGCTTGTATATTATGCTTGTTTAAGGCGTCTTCATCAAACTTGATTACATTTCTGAAGCTCTCAAAAATCACTCTTAGAGAGTCTTTATTCCATAGTTCTATGTGATTCCAGTTATTTTCACCCAGACATTCCTTGCGGTATTATGGAAATCTTTCCATGAGTAAATTCGTCGGATACTGAGGTCCTCCTTAGCAAAGTGTTCCATTGCCAGGTGTTCGATATAGGCAATGTTCAGAATATTTACGTGATGCGAGAACCATAGGATCCAGGTGTGGAAATTCAAAAATTTTGATTTAAAGAAGAACTCAAACTGAAGACTATTCTAATGGAATTTTTTAAAACTGTGTATGTCTCTGGTGCTTTGATATCCAATAGAATGGGGATTAAAACAAAAATCAAGTGGTAATAGAATTAAAAAAAACTCAAGCTGAAGGGTATACTCAAATTGAAGGGTATAGTAAGGGAATTTGAACAAAACTGAAACTGAAGGCTATGATAAGGGAATTTGATGAAATTTTCAAATTGAAGACTATATCGAGGTAATTTAAAGAAAAACTCTAACTAAAGACTTTTCTAATATAAACACAAACTGAAGGCCCATAGTATGGGAATTCGGTTGAAAAAAAAGAACCTGAAAGCTATAGTAGAGGAATTCATAGAATCTTTAAGATGAAGGTTATAGTAAGGGAAATCAAAGAAAAACTCAAGCTGAAGGCTATAGTAATGGAATTCGAAGAAAATTCAAAGTAAAAGCTATAGTAAGGGAATTTGAAAAAAAAAGCTTGAATTGAAAGCTATAGTAACGGAAGTCGAACAAAAATTCAAACTGAAGGCTATAATAAGGGAATTTGAAGGAATTTTGAAATTGAAAACTATATTAGGGGAATTCAAAGGAAAATTATAACTGAAGACTTTTCTAAGTGAATTCAAAAAAAAAAAAACTAAAATTGAAGGCTATAGGAAGGGACTGTGATTAAAAACTCAAACTAATGGCAATAGTAAGGCAATTCAAAAAAATTCTGAAATTGAAGAGCCTAGAAAGAAAATTCACCCAAAACCTCAAACCGAAGGCTGTAGTAAGGGATCTTGATGAAAAACTCAAACTAAAGGTAACAGTACGTGAATTAGCCGAAATACTCAATTAACTGAAGGCTATAGTAAGGGAATTCGAACAAAAACTCAAACAGAAGTCAATTGTAAAGGATTTCAAAGAAAAACTCAAACTTATGGCTATAGTAAAGGAATTCAAAAAAACAAACTCTAACTGAGTGCTATAGTAAATGAATTTGGACAAAAATTTCAACTAAAGTTAATAGTAAGAGAATCCTTCAAAAATCAAATTGAAGGCTATAGTAAAGGAAGTGGATAAAAAAACTCAAACCGAAAGCTTAGTTAAGGATTCAGTTAAAAAAATAGAAGCTAAAAGTTATAGTAGAGGATTCGTAGAAAAATTAAGCTGAAGGTTATAGTAAGGAAAATCAAAGAAAAACTCAAGATGAAGGCTATAGTAATGGAATTCGTAGAAAAATTCAAACTAAAGACTATAGTAAGGGAATTTGAAGAAAAACACTCTAATTGAAGGCTTTAGTAAGGGAATTCGAACAAAAACTCAAACTGAAGTCTACACTAAGGGTATTTGAAGAAAGTTTCAATTTCAAGATTATATTAAGGGAATTCAAAGAAAAATTCAAACTGAAGACCTTTCTAAGGGAATTCAAAAAACGAAAACATAAACAGAAGGCTGTTGAGTAAGGGAATGGAATGAAAAACTCAAACTAAAGGCAACAGTAAGGGAATTCACAAAAAATCTCAAAGTGAAGACCTTAAAAAGAAAATTCAATCAAAAACTGAAATTGAAGGCTGTAGTAAGGGATCTTGATGAAAACGTTGAACTGAAGTCAATAGTAAGGGAATTTAAACAAAAACTCAAATAGAAGTCAATTATATATGGATTTCGAAGAAAAACTCAAACTTATGGATTTAGAAAAGGAATTTAAAGAAAAATTCATACTAAACGCTATAGTAAAGGGATTTGAACAAAAAGTTCAACTGAAGACCATATTAAGAGAGTCCTATGAAAATCAAATTAAACGCTATAGTAAGGGAATTCAATTAAAAAAAACTTAAACTGAAGGCCATAGTGTGGGAATTCGACAAAAAAACT
The DNA here is from genome assembly GCA_022405105.1 of Aristolochia contorta. Classification (NCBI taxonomy): domain Eukaryota; kingdom Viridiplantae; phylum Streptophyta; class Magnoliopsida; order Piperales; family Aristolochiaceae; genus Aristolochia; species Aristolochia contorta. Next base: position 12,164,588 of record CM039668.1, read on the forward strand.
CAAAAATGAAGGCCATAGTTTGGGAATTCGAGGAAAAACTCTAAGTGAAGGTTATTGGTGTAGCAGAACAGTTAAAACGAAAAAGTGAAACTAAGATTGTATTAACTCCAACTTTATTACAAATCGTTTGCTTCAAGGGATATAAATAGAAGAAAAACTATGTTGAATTAGAATAGGAAACTAATTCTAACCAATCCTAATCAAAACATAAATAGGAAACCAAATTGGAAACTACTAATTTTAATCCTACTAATCGTGAAGGAAATAGGAAACTAAATAGGAAGCTAACAAATTTAATCATTACTAATCCTAGAGGAAATAGGAAACTACCAAATTTAATCCAAACTATCCTAATCGAAATAGAACAACTCTTGTCCTGCATCAGTTATACTAAGGGAAGTCCATTAAATAAAAAAAATAGAAGGCTATAGTAAGGGAATTCGGTGACAAAAAAACAAGCAAAAGGCTATAGTAAAGGAAATCATAGAAAAAGTAAGCTGAAGGTTATAGTAAAGGAAGTCAAAGAAAAACATAATCTAAAGAGTAAAGAAATTCGAAAAAAATTAAAATTAAAGGCTAAAGTAAGGGATTTGAAGAAAAACCTCAATTTGAAGGCTATAGTAAGGGTATTCAAACGAAAACTCAAACTGAAGGTTGTAAGGGAATTCGATGAAATTTTCAAATTGAAGACTATATTAGGGGAAGTCAAAGAAAAACTCAAACTGAAGACTATTCAAAAAGAATTTGAAAAAAAACTAACATTGAAAGCTATAGTTGGGGAATGCAATGAAAAACTCAAACTAAAGGCAATAGTAAGGAAATTCAAAACAAAATCACAAAGTGAAGACCACAGCAAGAAAATTCACCCAAAAATTCAAACTGAAGGCTGTAAAAAGGCTCTCGACAAAAAACTCAAACTAAAGGCAATAGTAAGTGAATTCGACGAAATACTCAACTTGAAGGCTGGAGTAAGGGAATTCAACAAAAAACACAAATTGAAGGCTAAATTGAGGTAATTCACTAAAAAAAAATTCAAACGGAAGGCCACAGTAAGGGAATTCAACTAAAAACTCAAAGTTAAGGATATAGAAAGGGAATTCTGAAAAAAAAAAACTGAAGTGTACTGTATGGAGACTTGAATAAAAACTCGAATTGAAGGCTATAAAATGGGAATTCGAAAAAAAATCAAACTAAAAATTAGAGTAAGGTAATTCGAAGAAAAACTCAAATTGAAAGGTATTATAAGGGAATTCGACAAAAAATTCAAACTCAAGGCTATAATTTGACGAAGAACTTAAAGTGAATGCTACAACAAGGGAATATGAAAAAACACTCAAACTGAAGGCAATAGTAAGGGAATTGAAAAAAACAAAACTCTCCTTAAAGGCTATATAAGGGAATTCAAACAAAAACTCATACCGGAGGATATATTAAGGGAATTTGAACTGCAATTCAAACTGTAGGTTATAGAATGGGATTTCTAACAAAAACTCAAACTGAAGTCTAGTAAAGAAATTTTTTTTAAAAAAAAAACTCAAGCAGAAGGCTATAGTAAGGGAATATAAACAAAATCTCAAACTGAAGTCTATTGTAAGGGATTTCGAAGAAAACTTAAACTGAAGTCAATAGTAATGGAATGCAAAGAAAAAACTTAAATTGAAGGTTATAGTTAGGGAATTCGAACAAAAACCTAAGCTGAAGGCTATATAAAAGGGATTCGACAAAAAACTCAAATTGAAGGCTATAGTAAGAGAATGTGAAATAAACTCAAACTAAAGGCCTTAGTAAGGGAATCTGGCAAAAAGCAAAGTGAAGGCTATAGTCAAGGAATGCAATAAAAAAACCCCAAACTAAAGGCCAAAGTCAGGGAATTCAACGAAAAACTCAGAGTGAAGGCAAGGGAAGTCAAATAAAAACACAAATTTATAGTATGGGGTTTCGAGGAAATGCTCAAACTGGAGAGTATAGAAGGGAATACCATAAAGAAGTCAAATTGAAGGCTATAGTAAGTGAATTGGAGAAGACTCAAACTAAAGGTTATAGTAAGGGAATTTAACAAAAATCACAAAGTGAAGAATATAGTAAGGAAATTCAAGCAAAGCTCAAATTGTTGGCAATAGTGAGGGAACTCGAAGAAAAGCTCAAATTGATTGTCATAGTAATGGAATTCGTCAAAAAACTAAACTTGAAGGCTATAGTAAGGGAATTTGACCACAAACTCTAACCGAAGGCTATAGTAAGAGAATTCGATAAAAAAACACAAACTGAAAGCCATAATAAGGGGATTCGACGAAAAACATAAAGTTAAAGCTATTATAAGGGAATTTGAAGAAAATCTCAAGCCGAAGGTCATAGTAAGGGACTTCAAGAAAAACTCAAACTTAAGGCTTTAGTAAAGGAATTCAAAGAAAAACTTCATCTGAGGGCTATAACAAGGGCGTACCATGAAAATCTATAACTTAGGAATTCAAAGAAAAACTCAAACTGAAGGCTATAGTAAGGGAATTCAATGAAAAACACAAACTGAAGACTATTTTAAGGAAATTTGAACAAAAACTCAAGTTGAAGACTATAGTAAGGGAATACGATAAAAAACTTAAACTAAAGGCTATAGTAAGCGAATTAAACAAAAATCTCAAATTGAAGACTATAGATAGAAAATTCGAACAAAAATTCAGACTGATGGGTACAGTAAGGAATCTCGACGAAAAATTAAAACTGAAGGCTATAGTAAGTGAATTCAATGAAAAACTCAACCTCAAGGTAATAGTAAGGCAATTCTACAAAAAACATAAATTTAAATCCATAGTGAGAGATTTCTTTAAAGAACTCTAGCTAAAAGCCATAGTAAGAGAATTTGATTAAAAACTCAAAGTTAAGGCTTTTGTAAGGGAATTAGAACTAAAACTCAAACAGAAGACAATAGTAAGGGAAATCGACAAAAAACTCAAACTGAAGGCTATAGTAAGGGAATTCAACGAATAATTGAGCAGAATGATATAGTAAGGTAATTCAAATTAAAACAAAACTGAAGGTTATATTATGAGAATTCAAACAAAACCTAAAATTGAAGGTAGTAATATGGGAATTCGAAGAAAAACTAAAACGGAAGGCTATAGTAAGGGAATTCAAACAAAACTTCATTCTTAAAGCTATAGTAAGGGAATTCAAACAAAACTTCATTCTTAAAGCTATAGTAAGGGAATTTGATTAAAAACTAAAACTGAAGGCTATAGTAAGAAAATTCAACGAAAAACTCAAGCTAAAGGCTGTAATATGCAAATTCGACAAAAAACTCAATCTGAAGGCTATAGTAAGGGAATTCGAAGAAAAACTCAATGGAAGGCTATAGTAAGGGAATTCGAAGAAAAAACTCAAATTGAAGGCTATAGTAAGGGAATTCGACAAAAATTCAAACTAAAGGTTATAGTGAGGGAATTCGACAAATAAACTCAAATTAAAGGCTATAAACTCAAATTGAAGGTCAATGTGTGGGAATCAAAACAAAGTCAAATTGAAGCCTAAAGTAAGGGAATGTGACAAAAAAACTCAAACTAGCTGCTATAGTAAGGGAATTTGACGAAAAAAATCAAACCGAAGGCAATAGAAAAGGAATTCTACGAAAAACTAAATTGAAGTCTATAATAACAGAATTCATCCAAAATCAAACAGAAATTTATAGTTAGGGAATTCATCGAAAAACATAAATTGAAGGCTATAGTAAGGAATACGAACAAAAATTCAAAGTGAAATCTATAGTAAGGAAAATAGTAAGGAAATTCAAACTTAAATTGAGGGGATCTCGACGAAATATTCAAATTGAAGGCAATAGTAAGGGAATTCGATGAAATACTCAACCTGAAGGCAATAGAATGGAAATTCAAACAAAAACTCAAACTGAAGGCAATAGTAAGCAAATTTGAAGAAAAAGTCAAACTGAAGGCTATAGTAAGCGAATTTGAACAAAACTCAAACTGAAGGCTATTGTAAGGGAATTTGACGATAAACACAAATAAAGGTTATTGTAAGGAAATTCCACAAGAAAAACTCAAATTAATGGCCATAGGAAGGGAATTCGAAAAAAAAACACAAACTGAAGGTTAAAGCATAGGAATTCAAATAAAAACTCAAACTAAAGGTTAAAGCATAGGAATTCAAATAAAAACTCAAACTGAAGGCTATTGTAGAGGTATTTCACGCAAGTCAGGCTGAAGGCTTCAGTAATGGTATTCGACGAAAAACTAAAGTGAAGCCTATAATAAAGGAATTCAACGAAACTCAAACTGAAATCTATAGTAAGGAAATTTGTTGAAAACCATAAACTGAAGGCTACAGTAAGGGAATACGAAAAAAAATTCAAATTGAAACCTATAGTAAGTGAATTAAGAAAAACACAAATTGAAGGCTATAGTAAGGGAATTCGAACAAAAAACTCAAATTGAAGGCCATAGTATGGGAATTCGACGAAAGACTCAAACTTAAGGTTTTAGTTCTGGAATTTTGTGAAAAACTCAAAGTGGATGCTATAGTTCGGGAATTTTGTGAATAACTCAAAGTGGAGGCTATAGTATGGGAATTCAACGAAAAACTCCCGCTGAAGCCTATAATAAGTGTATTCGACGAAAAAATAAAACTGAAGGCTATAGTAAGAGAAGTAAAAAAAAACTCAAATTGCATGCTAGAATTCAGCAAAACAGTCAAACTTAAGGCTATAGTAAGGGAAATCTATAATAAGCTCAAACTAAAGGATAGTATGGTAAATTGAAGAAAACTCAAACTGAAGGCTATACTAAGGGAATTCAACAAAAATATACGACTGAAGAATATTGAAAGGTAATTAAATCAAACTCAAACTGAAGGCCATAGTAAGGGAACTCGACAAAAAACTCAAATTAAAGGCCATGGAAAGGGAATTCTACGAAAAACACAACTTGAAGGCTATAGTAATGGAATTCGAGGAAAACTTCAAATTGAAGGCTATAGTAAGGGAATTCGATAAAAAACACAAACTGAAAGCCATAGTAAGGGGATTCGACGGAAAAGTCAAAGTGAATGTTATCATAAAGGAAGTCAAATGAAAATACAAACTGAAGGCTATAGTAAGGCATTTCTAAAAAAAACTCAAACAAATGGCTATAGTAAGGGAATTTGAAGAAAAACTCATACATAAAGTTTAAGGAATTTGAAGAAAAAGTTAATTTGGAGGCCATAGTAAGAGAATTCGATGAAAAAAAACAAACTGAAGGTCGTAGTAAGGGAGTTCAAAGAAAAACTAAGAGAAGGCTGTAGTACGGAAATAAGAGCAAAAATTCAAATTGAAGGTTATAATAAGAGAATGAAAAATGATATCAGTACTTCCTAATTTTACTTCGAGATTTTACATCCTGACGTGGCTGCGTAGTTGGCGGTCTAGGTAGGAGAAAATCTAGGGTTTAGGATTTACCCATAGAAAATTAAAAAAACTAAAATCTTGCAAATTTTACCTCCAAGTTTATCTCTTACTAAGCTGCAACGTGGATGCCACGTGAGGATGTAAAGTCTTGGAAGTAAAAACCCGTAGTACTTATATCTCTACTCTAAGAGGATTCGAACAGAAACTCATACTGAAGGCAATAGCAAGGGAATTTGATGAAAAACTAAAATTGAAGGGTATATTAAGGGAATTCAAACAAAAATTCAAACTAACGACAATTGCAAGAAAGTTTGAATAAAAACAAAAATTCAAGGCTTTAGTAAGGGAATGTGATGAAAAACTTAAACTAAAGGCTTTAGTAAGGAAATTTGAACAAAAACTCAAACTGAGGGCTATGGGATCTCGATGAAAAATTTAAATTGAAGACTATAGGAATTCGATGAAAAATTTAAATTGAAGACTATAGGAATTCGATGAAAAAAAACTCAACCAGAAGCCGTTAGTAAAAGAAATCGATGAAAAACTCTAATTGAAGGCCATGGTGAAGGAATTCAACAAAAAACTTTGACTAAAAACTCAAAGTTAAGGCTATAGTAAAGGAATTTTAAAAAAAAACACTGACTGATGGCTATTGTGAGGGAATTTCGAACAAAAACTCAAACAGAAGTCAATTGTAAAAGATTTCGAAGAAAATCTCAAACTGAATGCTATAGAGAAGGAATTCAAAGCAAAATTCAAATTGAAGGCAATAGAGGAATTCGATGAAACGAAAATCAAACTAAAGGCTAAAGCAAGGGAATTCGATAAAAAAATTTAAACTGAAGGCCATAGTATGGGAATTCAATGAAAAACCCAAACTAAAACCTAAAGTAAGGGAAGTCAAATAAAAAAGCAAACTGAAGGGTATAGTAAGGGAATTCGATAAAAAAAAAAAATACAAATGGAAGGTTATAGTAAGGGAATCGTTGAAAAACTCATGTTGTAGGTTATAGTAAGGGAATTCAAAGAAAAAATCTAAGTAAAGGCAAAATTTGGATAAAAAATAAGGGAATTCGAAACTGAAATTGAAGCTATAGTAAGGGAATTTGACGAAGTTTTATAATTGAAGATTATATCCAGGAATTCAAAGAAAAACTCAAACGGAAGACTTTTCTAATTGAATTCGAACAAGAACTAAACTGAAGGTTATAGTAAGGGAATGCGAGAAATAACTCAAACTAAAGGAAATAGTTTGGGAATTCAAAAAAAATCTTAAAGTGAAGACTGTAGAAGGAAATTCAGCCTAAAACTCAAACCGAAGGTTGTAGTAAGGGATGTCAATGAAAAACTCAAATTGAAGTCAATACTAAGGGAATTCAACGAAATTCTCATCCTGAAGGGTAAAGTAAGTGAATTAGATGAAAAACACAAATTCAAGTTTATAGTGAGGGAATTCAATTAAAAAAAATGCAAACAAAAGGCCATTTTGAGGGAATTTTACTAAAAACTCAATCTTAAGTCTATAGAAAGGGATTTAAAAAAAAAACCTCAAACTGAAGTCTACAGTAAGGGAATTTGAATAAAAACTCAAATTGAAGTCTATTGTATGGGATTTCAAAGAAAAACTCGAACTGAAGGCTACAAGAAGGGAGTTCGAAAAACTAAAATCAAACTGATAGCTATATTAATGGAATTTGAAGAAAAAACTCAAATTGAAGGCTATTGTAAGGAAATTCGATAAAATACTCAAACTCAAAGCAATAATTGGACGAAAAACTTAAACCAAAGGCTACATAAAGGGAATATGATAAAAAAAAACTCAAATAAAAGGCAATGGTGAGGGAATTCGAAAAAAAATCACACTGTAGGTTATAGTAAGGGAATTTGAACAAAAACTGAAATTGAAGGGTATATTTATGGAATTCGAACCAAACTTCATACTGAAGGTTAAATAAAGAGAATTCTAACAAAAATTCAAACTGAAGACTATAGTAAAGGAATTCCAAAACAAAAAACTCAAGCTAAGGGCTATAGTAAGGGAATATAAAGAAAAACTCAAACGAAAGTCTATTGTAAGGGATTTCGAACACAAACTCAAACTGAAGGCAATAGTAATAAAATTCAAAGAAAAACTCAAATTGAAGGCTATAGCAAGGGAATTCAAACAAAAAACTTAAACTAGAGGCTATAGTGAAGAGGTTTCGACGAAAAACTCAAACTCAAACTGTAGGCTATAGTAAGGGAATATGAAAGAAATTCAAACTAAAGGCTAGAGTAAGGGAATCTGACAAATATCAAAGTGACGGCTAAAGTAAACCAATTGGGTAAAAAAAATCTTAGAGTGAAGGCCAAAGTAAGGGAATTCAGTGAAAAACTCAAAGTGAAAGCTAGTAAGGGAAGTTAAATAAAAGCACAAGTTTAAGACAATAATAAGGGAATTCAGAAAAAAAAATCAAACTGAAGGCAATAGTAGGGGAATTCGTAGAAAGATTCAAGCTGAAGGTTATAGTAAATGAATTGAAGAACAACTCAACCTAAAGGTTAAGTAAAGAATTGAAAAAAAAAAACTTAACCTGATTGCTATAGTAAGGGAATTCAAATAAAAACTCAAATTGAAGACTAGAAAGGGCATTCAGAGAAAACTCAAAGTTAAGGCTACAGTAAAGGAATTCAATGAAAGCTAAAACTGAAGTATATTGTAAGGGAATTCTACAAAAAATCTCAAAGTGAAGGTTATATTAAGGGATTTCGAAGAAAAACTCAAACTGAAAACTATCGTAAGGAAATACCATACAAAACTCAAACTGAAGGGTATAGTGAGTGAATTCGAGGAAAACTCAAACTGAAGGCTATGGTAAGGGATTTCGAAGAAAAACGCAAAGTAGAGTGCCACAATAATGCCTCAAACAAACAGAAATTGGCATTAGTGTACTGCAGAATAGAAACTAGCATTAGAGTGTTACTGCATAGTAGAAACAACCATTAGAGTGTTACTGCAGAATAGAAACAAATACAAGAAAGTACGACAAATAGAGTCAATTTGCTAGCTAAGAAGCCTGCCAATGCAAATTTCCTAACCCCCAAGTGCAGATAGGATTCATGCTGAATAACAACGAGAGACGAATAATTTGGATGTTCACAAAATTCTGAATTCCCATTCGAAAACAAAAGTAAACACCTCAAGTAAAATAATAGTGTTTCGATATAGAAAAAAAAGAAGCTTGACAAATAAACCAAGAAAAGTGAAACAGACGCAGCAGAAAGATCTAGTCATTACTGAGGTGAAAGAGGGATATCAAACAAGAATGAAATAACAGCTCGAGATTGGCCGTACCTGACAGAGATTTCAATGATTCAATGAAGTAAAAAAGAAATTTCGAAACAGTATTTCTAATCCCCTTCTGTTCCAAAGCTCTTCGAGGTAGAGAATAACAGAGAGAAGAGATCATGAGTAGGGATGTAAACGGGAGCCGATTACCCGCTCTACCATCCGATCGATTATTAAATGGAACACGGAAATAAAATATTAATTTCTGTTTACTGTTCTACCGTTTAATAAATGGAACGGAAATGGAAATTGCTTTTTCGAACCCATTTTACCCGTTTACCATTTAAGTAAGGGTAATATGGTAAATATATATATTCACTTAGATTTAACATAATTTTTTAATTTTCATATGTAGAACCTTATTACCTTTCCAATAAGTTTTTAATCACTTATCATAAAAATTATTAGAGTTGAAAAGTTTGAAATTTTTTTTAATATTTTCATTTTTTTAATTATTGACTCATGGTCTCATTAATCATATATCATAATTAGGATTGTACCTCTTAATCTAAGATTAATAAATATTTAATTTTTTCCTTGCAAATGTCAAATTTTATAAAGATGTCAAATCTTTATAAAATAAAATAATAGTCATACAAAAGTAAATACATTATAATTCATAATTAAATAATTGAAATATATACATTATAATTCATAATTAAATAATTGTACAAAGATAAACATAATAATAAACAAATATACACCTGTATTATGTATTTATCAATTTTATTAAATATATTTATAAATGACAACAATCAACATACAAATGTAAAATTTTATAAAAATGTAAATAACTTATTAACTATGTGACTATGTACAAATTCAAACTCAAAAGCTTAACCCTTGGGCCCTTGGCCCTCCCTTGTGGAATGAGAGAATTTTCTTCTTATTTTAATTAGTTTACATTATTCCAAAATTTTGGCGTTACACCATAACATTATAATTTATGTATAACCTATTAACTCTAATTCCCAATAGATTTGAAACTTATAAATAATATCATTAGATCATTACTAATTAATTATTCTCTAATTAGCTAATATTCCAATTTAAGTTTTCCTCTCTAGTCTCTGGTCCCTCCCTAAAGTCCCTACTCCCTAGTCTCCACTCTCCTTAGTCCTTATGCTATGCATTAGATTCTAGTTTTAGAACTCTCCTTGGTAATTCCCTTCCCCAATAAGTTTATTATTCTTAATTTTTAATTTTATCTTAACCTAATTACCTCCCTCCCTAATTGGCTAATCTCTAAATTTCTGATTGTACATTTACCTTATTACCTCCCATTCTAATCGGCTAATCTCTAAATTTCTAATTATACTTTTACCTAATTACCTCCCTTCCTAATCGGCTAATCTCTAAATTTCTAATTATACTTTTTCCTAATCACCTCCCTTCCTAATCGGCTAATCTCTAAATTTGTAATTTTACTTTTTCCTCCCTCCGGCCCTCCCTAATTGACTACTTTAGCTTAACATAGAGAGTGGTGATAGTACTACCAAATTTTACAGTTAGGGTTTACAGTGTGAGATGGCATCTTTGTTGGCAGTCCATATTAGAGATAAAGTAGGTACTATCTACCTATTCTTTAGGTAAGCCTAAACCCTAGACCTTATATGTACTACCAACTAGGCTGCCAGCAGGACAGCCACATCAGGATGCAAAAACTCATAGTAAAAACTCACAGTAGTGAAATCATTTTTCTAACATATAATTTAGCTATGAGCGGTGATATAAGTATTGTGGCTTTCTACTTCCAAGAATTTACATCATGACGTGGCGTCCACGTTGCAGTCCAAGTAGGAGATAAACTTAGAGATAAAATTTGCAAGATTTTTATTTTTCTAATAAAATATTATCCACCTATTCTATGGGTAAACCCTAAACCCTAGATATATTCTCTTACTTAGACCTGACGTAAAACCTCTAAGTAAAATCAAGAAGTACAAATATCATTTTTCTATAACTATATAAGTGAGTGAGTCAGTGACAGAGTGACTGAGTCAGTGATGAGTGATAACCCTATTACACTATATCCATTTATCCTTCAAACACTAGCTTTACTTTTCAGTTCCCAAAGCTAGAGGGCCAAATCCCTTATCCCCATACGTTATTCCCTTAAACTGAAATAGCAGAATCAAACCTAAATTTACTCCTCGTCGTCATCCACATCGTGGAAGACGACTTCAACAGTTCGACGAGTCTACGAACAACAACAATCTCTCTCTCTCTCTCTCTCTCTCTCTCTCTCTCTCTCTCTCTCTCTCTCTCTCTCTCTCTCTCTCTCTCTCGATCTCTCTCGATCTCTCGATCTCTCTCGATCTCTCTCGATCTCTCGATCTCTCTCGATCTCTCTCGATCTCTCTCTCGATCTCTCTCTCGATCTCTCGATCTCTCTCGATCTCTCTCGATCTCTCTCGATCTCTCTCTCGATCTCTCTCGATCTCTCTCGATCTCTCGATCTCTCGATCTCTCTCGATCTCTCTCGATCTCTCTCGATCTCTCTCGATCTCTCGATCTCTCTCGATCTCTCTCGATCTCTCGATCTCTCGATCTCTCGATCTCGATCTCTCTCGATCTCTCGATCTCTCAATCTCCCGAGGCATACCACGAAGCTCCTAGTGCCAGGTATTTGATCCTCTTCCTAGTTCCTCCTTTGGTGATCATATTTTTCTATTTCTCTTTTTCTTTTTTTTGGTGCTGCTATTTTCATTTCCTCTCTTCTTTTCATCTTTCCACCGCTTAATAGAAAGTTCTTAAATAAAGAGTAGCGGAGTTATGGAATTCGAACTTCCACCACAGCGGCGACCTCTCCTCCTATGAAGTCGACCTCTCCTCCTAGGAAGTCACTTTAGCCGGTTTTCTCTTCCCTCACTTTAGCCGGTCCTCCCTCACTTTAGCCAATCCTCCCACACTTTAGCCGGTCCTCCCTCCCTCACCCCCGATTGAGGGAGGCCAGAAGGTGAGGGAGAGGGAACGAGGCAGCGGAGCGGAGGGAGAGAGAACGAGGCGCGGAGAGAGAGGGAGACGGTGGCCTTCGTTTCCCTCCCGGTCCACAGCCTCCATTTCCCTCCCGGTCTTCGGCCTCCATCTCCCATCTGCTTTGCCGCCTCCCTTTCCCTCCCACTCCACGGCCTCCGTTTCCCTCCCTCTCCCTCCCTCTCCCTCTCGCTCCGGCCTTCATCATATGTACAGTACTTATAGCATTACTGTTCATATATTATAAAATAATGCTATGCGTATGTTATTGTATGCGTACATTTGTGTACAATCTGATGTGGATGTCTTACGTGGCATCCACGTCAGAACCCTCTTCACCAAAGAGAAAACCGAAACATTCCCTCACTTTAGCTGATCCTCCCTCTCTCGCCCCCGACTGAGGGAGGCTGCGGAGCGGGAGGGAGGCTGCGGAGCGGGAGGGAGATGAAGGTATCCTCTGCACCCTCACCGCTGCCAGGGACCGCGCCGCGCCCTTTGCAAGATTGGGAGGGAGATCGGGTGGCTCGTCGTCTACGGCTCCAACCAGACCCAGTGCGCCCTCCTGAAGGCGGCTCAGATCGCCGGGATCGACCCGATGAACTTCCGGGATCGTCGGACAACTTCGGGATGTCGGCGGCGGCACTGAGTGAGGGCGGTTGTGGAGGAGCATGCGGCGAGAGGCCTGGTGCCGCTCTTTCGTCTGCGCCAACGTCGAGATGACCTCGTCGACGACGGTGGACCCACTGGGCCCGGTGTGCGAGGTGGCGAGGGAGTACAGGATGTGGGTCCACGTCAATGCGGCCTACGACGGCAGCGCCTGCATCTACTCGGAGTTCCGGCGTTTCATCGACGAAGTCGAGGAGGCCGACTCGTTCAGCCTCAACACCCACAAGTGGTTCTTCACCACCCTCGACTGCTGCTGCCTCTGGGTCAAGGACCCGAGTTCACTGGTCAAAGCCTAAGGACCAACCTGGAGTACCTCCGCAACAAGGCCACCGAGTCGCACAAGTGGTCAAAGCTCTGGCTCGTCCTCCGCAGCTATGACGTCTCCAAATGTACGCACGCATAGCATTACTCTATATTATAGGAACGAAGAACAAAATTGGCTGTCCTCTATCACGAATCCGTCTTTGGTGAATGTAGCCGGGCAGGCGTGCATGAAGTACTCGTAGTAGGAAGAAGCCCTGCAGGTCTGTGGGCTATTGTAATGGTCGCTGCGCCGTCGACGACGCTGACGCCGTAGGAGGAGAGGTCGCCGGCGTGGTGGAAGCTGGGGGCCTTGTCCCCGGCGCCGGCGCACTCTAAACAGCCGCAGTCGCCGGTGACGCAGGCCGGTCCAGTGGTGGGGCGGGGCGGCGAAGGAGCGGTGGGGGAGGACGAAGCCGCCGCGCTCCACCACCTCGTGGCCGCCGTGTTCACCACCTCGTGGCCGCCGTGCTCGTCGTCGCTTGTTATTTTTACCGGAATTTATTTTTCAGGGAAACATTTTAGTGACAAGTCTAACTATAACATATAAAAATATAATTTTGTTTTTCGTAGGAAACTGATTCGCGCCTTGCCCTGTTGTTCCTCCTCCTCCGGCGAGTCAAGCGGCCATCGGCGAGTCAAGCGGCCATCGGCGCTTAAGTCCTGCATAAGTGAAAGCCGAGCCTGGACCAAGTGATTAAAAAGTGATCAACTTTTGATAGGATTGGCTGTCCTCTCCCAATGGTCCAGGTAAACTGACCTCCATATAGAGCTGGCTTGATGAGAAAATGCTCTTGAATAAAGCATTCAAAAGTGAGCACGTGCCTTGCACCAGTTTTTTTGGCAGCAAAATATGGTAACGTAAACCGAGAAAGCCTCCCTGTGAGTGCTGATCCTGGGAGACTTGAAATGTGGAGCCAAGGAAAACTGCCCCTCCTTAATTTATACTCTTCATTTATCAATGTTATGTAGAATTATATGTCAGATAAATAGTGCAGGGTGTCAAAACTGTAGGTTCACAATTCTTCTTCTGTTGCTAGATATTCTGGTTTGCTTGCTTAGTGGAGGTTCTGGTTTGCTTACTGAGTGGAGGTTCTGGTTTGCTTGCTTCGTGGAGGTTCTGGTTTGCTTGCTTATCTTCTATTAGTTATAGGCCAGCAGTTGCAAGAAATCTGAGTACATTATGGCTGCTGGGTTGTGTCAAGATCACAAGATAGAGAGTGAAGAGAAGGATATGCCTTCAGAAGTAGCCTGTAAAGCCCAGCAACATTTTACGGATTTCATGAAAAGGTATGTCCAAGGAGCCTAATTTGAGTGTGTATTTGATGATATTTAATACTCTCACAGAGGAATTAAAGAAGATGCCATCTTCCGTCTTTCTATAACCTAAATCATGTTTTTGAATTGTCTTTTCTTTTCTGATTTATCTATGCAATTTGATCATAGAATTGCGAAGTTTGATGAACTTGCAACATTTCGAAGTAAATTAATTGCTGGGTTTCGAGGCGAACTAGGTGAGTCTTTTTCTTGTGTCACGTATGACTTGGTGCACCTATGTACTTTGCCGTTCACTAATTATGGTTAGTTTGATTCATTAGCAAAGGTCATTCAAACAAAAGAGGTATTACTAATTACGAACCGATTGCCTTATAAGATCTTTATTCTCTGTTCTACATGAAGCAAATGAAGAGGAAGGACCTAAACTTGGAGTTGCTTTGACATAAACTTGCGTATAGATGGATGCACTTGAAAAAGAATCTTCCGCTTTTACTGTTCACATAGTTCTTGGTTGGGTTTCCTAACTAGACAGTAAATATGCTTGAAACAGAGTCACTTCAAAGGCTTCCACTGCACAAGTCATCTGAAATAGTTGACAGAATTATTGAAACTAATGTGACTGAAAGAATGAAGAGATACGTTGCTGCTGGATGTAGGCATGTACATAATGCAGCTCAAAACATAAACAAGTGTAAGAATTTCCTCCATGATTCCATAGTGTAATCTGGTAAGTTTTTCTGTATCAAGAGTGTTGGCACTACACTTCCAGGACATTTTCTGGTATGTTTTGGTTGCTTAAACCACATTGCTTGCAAAAGCGCTGTTGGTAATGTCAAATCTAAGCCCTATTATAGAGTTAATGTAGGTTGCTCATGCCAAATATGTAGATGATGGTGATCATGGTATCATAACGAGGGAGCCATAAGATCCAACTTAATTGAGTTTCAGATACATTGATATATATATATAGGTAGAGAGATAGATAGAGATAGCAAGAGAGGGAGGGATTTGGGGGGTGGGGGGGAAGGAGGGAATATTTTACTTTTGAAGTATTTCTTCTTTAGTTAGTGTTTGTTATGCATGTTACAAGCTGCTTGATAAAATTTTTATTGTTAATGTTATCTTCTTTAGTTTTGCATGCTTTTGGTAGATTGTACTTCCATGTTTGTTTTGCTACAACTTTTAGGATCTTATTCTGCAATTATTGTGATCTTATAATCTCAAATCCCTATTGTCCTACAATAGGTTACATGGTTCTTTTCATTCAGAGAATATTATTGATTAATTACATTTTTTATTTTATTTCTCATGGATAATTTATCAGAATATTACATCACTCTTGTTTTTAGCTTAAGGCACCATAAAACACTATATTTAATTATTAGAGTTATTTGTTTAAGAGTGATGATGAAGCACTTACCTTTATGTTCTACTTGCATACAACAGTGAGTGCTTGCATTCAAAGACTTCAAGAAAATCTGGTTGGAGGTAATTTAATCACTTTTTCTCGTAAGTGCTTTAATATCTATTGCGAAATGAACAGTAAAATATAGAATTTTCCAAAAAAAATAAAATGTAGAAAAAGAATATTTTACGTATTTTATAATATTATTATGTATTTTTATTCTTTTAATAATTTACATATTATTCTCAGAAAAGGTTAGAAGTGATTGTGATAGAAGTCAGAAATAAGCAACAAAGAAATGCAGAAATAAGAATAAAATTTTATGCTGTTTCTCATTGGCTTTTAATTGAATGCAGACATGTGGAGTTAAGGCACTGATGTTGATTTTTGCCACAAGGTTTTTTTTTTCTCTCTCTAAAAATCTTCTTTCTGCAGGGAAGCTCATGAACTTGATAATATGGCAGCAGATGTAGCTGGTTTACTGACCTCAATTAACAAAATGAGTTGCAGTTCAGTCCATAATAGTATTTGGTGCAGTGAGGTAATGCAATTATCTTTCTTGAGTTATGCTTTACATTGCTTTTTGTTTTCAACATGATATCCTTTTTATCTCTTCCTTGACCCAAGTTATTAGTTTGCCCAGAGTTATTAGCATGCTTTACATTCCTTTTTCTTGGGTATACTCCTTGGAAACACATCTCTGACATACTGAGGTAGTTCTGACATCACTAGCAAAATATTGGCAATTCGAGAAAGTTTTGGCATGTCCAGAAAAGTTGTAGCATCTCTGGCATGTGCAAGCTTTTGAACAAAGAGTTGATGATGAAGGCTTGCAAATGGGCAAAACGCTGATGGCAATGAAAGTGACTACCTGAAAGAATAGTTATAAAAGAGTGAAAATGAAATAAATGAAACACAAGAAGGGAAACTGATGTCAATTCTGTGGCTGACACCTTAGCTAAGGAGGGAGTAGGCCACCACAGCATTCCTATGAGGTTTTCTCTCCCATTTGTACCATGATTTCATCTGAGCAATAAAATAAAAGCACTTTCCTCCAAAAAATGGGAAACTGAAAAAGAAAGAAAAGAATCTCCTCAAAAAAGAAAAAGAAAGAAAAGAAGACTTCTACAAAAATAAAACAAGAAAAGTAAAGTCGGATCTGTTAAGTGATTCAGTACACCACCGAATCTGAGGCACCGCCCTGGAATATGAATGTGGAGCATAGCAGTTGGAATTACACAAGACTGCACAATTTTTGAACCAGAAAATGACTTTTGCCTTGTGTAATTTCCGGACCCCAGAAAATGAGTTGTGGCACTTCATTGGATTTTTGTGAAGGTGTATCATAGCCTTGTGAGCATCTAACTTGCTTCTTTGGAGTGCTTCAAATCCTAGGACGGTTTCTTTCTTAACTTTGTACTTTTTCACTAGAAACACAATTATTACCCTTCTTACCAATATAAGCTGCCTTGAAGAAATTGATTGGGTTATTTGGTGTTGTGAATGCAACCATGTATCTTCTCTCCGCAACTCACAGGAAATCTAGGTTTTCTCTGCATCTGAGATCTGTTTAGTTACTGGGAGACAGCTACTGATCCTCACTATGTTCTCCAGGATGAAGCAGAATCTTACCACCATAGGTGCCTACAAGTCCCAGAATATGCTGTGATAATGAGAGTTGTTCTAAATATGTATGAGCTCAACTACAAAATGAAGGTGAATGCTGTATGTACCTTATTCAGTATATTTGGATCCAGTCTCTTTTATCCAATATGGTTTCAGTCTGCCTGGTTTGGTAGCAATGACAACACAGTTACTTTATAATGTTTGTTCCATATCAGTTGCTGGTGCACCCAATTAGTGTACGCCACATGGACAGAGAAATGCCATGATGTGATAAAGTGCAACAATGAGTCCGAAACCTGGAATTTTGGACCCCGGACTCACTGAATCGCCCGAGTGGACACCAAGTCGGCGGAACTTCCGGATTTCAAATTCACCTATGACAGGGAACACCCCCCTGTCACATAATGCTCAGGTAGACCCCTACGAGCATGCCTTGTCAGTAAGGGCGGAAAATGGAGAGCCTGGACAAGACCAATTGATGTAGCCAGCGAATGGCGAAATCAGGGTGCTGCCCGCGGTTTTCGACCAAGGAAGCGGATTTGCAATCCTCGCAATCCGGGAAAGACCCTCCCAAGATGAAAGCCCCCCAATACCCAGCGGTCACAACCAAGCACAAGCCTCATCGCAAACCATATTTAGCAATCCAATCTTCTCTACGGAGGACGCACCTTGCAGTGACCAGGAGAGACAGTAGAAGAACTGCACGCCCATACAAACCTATCAGCGCCGAAACCTCTCCCACTTATCCTCGGGGCCAAGCGCGGTGGCTCCATGGCGCCGTGGCGTCGTCGCCCACCCCGAAGTGAGCTGGCTGTACGTGCCTCACACGAGAGCCAGACGGCCAAAATGATCCACCTAATCTCCAAGTTGTGGGCGAGGCTGACATGGAAGGCAATCGTGGACAATCAAGAGCATTTTGAATTTGACTCTGTTAATCTTAGCAGGAATAGGAGCAGAGTCTTTTCTCAGCACCAGTGGAGGCGCTCCATCCTACATCCAGACAAAGGCTGATCCACCAGGACAGAGCGACCACATCGTGGCTGGAAAGCGCAGGCGACAACACGGGCCACCACACTAAAGCAAGCTGGGATATGATTACCCAAGTTGCGCTAATCATGGAGGAGATCAGATACAACCAGGAGCATTCGGAAAATCCCATTGGAAGGAACCCAACACCAAGGGGCAGGGGGTGTGTGATCAGACGAGGAGTTGGGAGGCGTCCAGACCCTTAGCTATGCGTCTAATTTCATGGAATGTACAGGGTATTGGTGGCCCCCTTAAAAAAGCCAACATTAGAAGTACCCTGCAATCAAACGAAGTAAATTTTGTGATCCTACAAGAAACAAAGGTGAATGAAATGAAAGAAGAAATAATTAAGGATTTGGCCCCGTTTCCACATCCAGATTGGATAGCCATCGATGCACATGGAACTTCAGGAGGAATCCTCGCATTTTGGGACTCTTCCCAATTCCAGCTCGGAGATAGTGAAAAAGGCGCGTTCTATCTGGGACTCAGGATCAGGGCCAAAATTCAGAACCTATCCTGGAACTTAGGCGGAATATATGGGCCTAGCTCGCATGAAGGGAGATCCCAATTCTGGGAAGAGCTCGAAGATGCCTCAAACAAGTGGGACGGTCCGTGGTTGCTGGCCGGTGACTTTAATGCCATACGCTTCAGGGTTGAAAAGTCCCCCCAGCAACACAAATCACCACAACAATGCGAAATTTCAACGATTTCATCGCGGATCACGACCTCGAAGAAATCCCCACTACAGGTAAGTTATTCACCTGGAGCAATCGGCAGCAACAGCTGATCCTTACAAGAATTGATCGCTTCTTGCCACACCGGAATGGTTGCGCCTATACAATGAAGCCACCGGACGGGTTTTAGGCAAAGTGGTGTCTGACCACTGGCCGAACCTCCTAGATACCAAACTATGTCAATGGGGAAAGAAGCCTTTCCGCTTTGAAAATAAATGGCTCCTTGACCCTGAACTTCGTGCGAAGCTCAAAACGTGGTGGGACTCGAGAAGCGAAAGCAACGAAAGAAGCAATGGTGACATTGTTGCTAAGCTCAAGAACCTCAAATTAAACTTAATTGAGTGGGCAAAGCAGCAGAAGGCCACTACAGAAGCTCAAGAGAGGCTGCTCAAGCTCCACATCGACGGGCTGGATGCCATTGAAGAGGAAAGAATTCTATCGCAGGATGAATTTTTTGACAGGGAAGCTTCCTTGGACATGTTAAGGCTCATAAATCACAGAGAGTCAATTTACTGGAAACAATGTGCAAGGTTCTGTTGGCTAAAGGAAGGTGACACAAACTCCAGATTTTTTCACACAATTGCCTCTTTGAGACGACGGCGAAACAGAATCAACTCTTTGCTGATTAATGGAGAATCGATTTCTGATCAGGACCGTGTTACTACGAAAATTGTGGAATTTTTTGGGAGATTATATGGGACAGACGATGGGTGCTAGCTGTGCGTCTGCTGTTACCACCATGCCAAGGGACAAAGCCCCGGGCCCAGATGGGTTTAACGGAGAATTTTTTAGAGAAGCTTGGCCATTCATGAAAGAGGACATCCAACAACTATTTCGGAATTTCTACGCCAATGGCCTAACCCAGAAAAGCATTGGAGTTTCGATCAGTGCACTTGTGCCAAAGAGAGGAGCAGAGCAAATCGGAGAATTCAGGCCAATCAGCCTAGTCTCCAGTACCTGCCCTCCAGACAAATTGTTGATTCCGCCATGCTCGCCCACGAAGTAGTAGATCATCTATCCAAACAAAATGACCCCAAGTTGATGCTGAAATTGGATCCGGAGAAAGCATTTGATCGCGTAAATTGGAGAAAGCATTTGATCGCGTAATACCTGGACCTAACTATGAAAGCCATGGGTTTTGGTATTCGATGGTGAAAATAGATCTTTTCATGTTTATCCTCTGCCCGTTACTCAATCTCTATCAACGGCGGCCTCTTTGGCTACTTTAATGGGGTTCGTGGTATCGGCGGGGGTGACCCCTGTTGCTGCTCTTGTTTAACATTGTCGCTGAAGGCTTCAACTGCTTTCTTCACGCAGCTAATTCGAGCTGGGTGGCTGCAAAACCCACGAATAACATGAATCCCCTGGTACAATATGCCGACGATGCAGTGATATTTTGTGATGGCAACCTTAGTCTAGTGTAGAGACTAAAAGCAGGACTGGCGCTGATGGAAGCTTCTCTGGCCAGAAGATCAAGCGGGCAAAGACTAAACTACTTGGCATTGTCACGCGGGCAACCTAGTAGACAATGCTGTAGTTGAACTTCGGTTCTTAGGTAACCTCTCTCCCGATAACTCACTTGGGTTTGCCAATTTTTAGAGGGAGAGCCAGCGGAAGTCTCTGGGATGCAGTCATTGAAAGAATGAGGACGCGGCTCGCATCATGGAAAGGAAGGCACCTATCGAAGGCAGGAAGACTCATTCTCCTTCAATCATGCTTAGTGGGGATCCCCTCCTACATGCTGGGATTCATGCAATGTCCAAGTGGAATAGGGAATGCAATCGAAAAAATCATGTGGCATTTCCTGTGGAGGGGCAACAATGAAACATTCAAGCACCATTTGATAAATTGGGAAGAAATCTGTAAACCAAAGCAACATGGGGGCTTGGGAATTCGACGAATCAAGGACCTCAACAGAGCCCTGCTACTCAAATGGTGCTGGAAACTCAATCTCCCAGCTAGCCAGCAATCACTTTGGGCCGAACGTTTCCGCTATAAACTACAAGTTGGGGAAGAGGAATGGATCATGGGGTGGCACCCCTCTTATAAGCTATCTACAATCGGGAGACAGATTCACAACCTCTGGAGTAGCTTCAGGAATCTCCTTCGCTTTCTACCAGGAAAAGGGGCGGATGCATGGGCGGATAATGTGCCTTTAAAAAGCTCCTTTCCTAGACTGCATCGACTATCAACAAATCAGGAGTCTATGATAAGTGAGCTAATTGAGGGGGGACAGGGAGGAAATATTGATTGGAGGGGAATTTTTAGAAGAGACCTAAACGATGAGGAAGCATGTGAGCTAAGCCACCTGGACCAGAAAATTTCGGGATTCTACTTGGACCAACAGCAACACAATATGCTAATTTGGGCCCCAAGCACTAGTGGTGAATTCTCAGTAAAATCTGCGTATCATGCCATCGCAAATTCCCAGCAATGGCATGCACACCATGCTGGTTGGGCATGGAAAGTGAAGGCCCCCCCCAAGGTAAAGTTTTTTCTTTGGTCGGCTCTAAGAGGAAAATTACTGACCTGAGACAGCTTAGCTTTGAGAGGCATGGTGATTCCCTCTCTGAATTGCCCATTATGCGAAGTAGCCAACGAAACAGTGACCCATCTATTAGTTGAGTGCCCCTTCGCTAAGAGGATGTGGGACTTCTTACTCTGTAAGTTCCAGCTCGACATTGCACTTCAGCAGGATTTACACACACGGGTTGAACAGATTGAAGACTTAACAATGAGCAAAAGGGGAAAAATTATGATCAGAACCAGTATCGTGTTTATCACATGGTCGATATGAGGAGAGAGAAACAGAAGGGTATTCTCGAATTAGGCCACAAGCAGCAATGCTCTTGCTGAACTCACTTTCAAAAGCATAACTGGCTGGATTGCCACACTGAAAGAATTCCTAAATTATTCCACAACAGACCTCAGAGCCTCATGGGCCACTGTGGCTGCTCTGGGAATTCCTCAGCAGCCACCCCCCCTGGCCTCTTGGACCCCACCGGCAATCGGAGAGATAAAGCTAAATGTAGATGGGTCATCCTTTGGTAATCCAGGTCCCGCGAGTTACGGTGGAATCTTTAGAGAACACTCTGGCCAGACAATTCTATCCTATGCTGGACCCCTGGGACACAGACTCAACCGGGCTGAGACCATGGCGGTTCTCCATGGTTTGAGGATCTTCGATGAGAAGTTAGCGGGCAAACTACAGGTGGAAGGAGATAGTCTGAATGTAATAAGATGGTGTACGATGCGGTCCGCTCCCCTTTGGAGACTCATAAATGCTTTTAGAGAAATCTGGAATTTAGGGAGGAAAACCAGTTGTACTTGGAGCCACATTCCAAGATCTGCGAATTCCAATGCTGATAATCTAGCAAAGGAGGGGGACTCTCTCCCTCATCTTGAGGTGATGGAACCCCCTTGAACGCATTGCAACACATAATTAATTGTACATGAATTCCTCATCAATGAAATGAAACATCACTTTCCTCAAAAAAAAAAAAAAAAAAAAAAAAATACCTCAAAGCATTGACAGAATGTGACATACAAGGGTAAAATACAATGATTGCCTCTAGGCGTGCTAGCAGAGTTCTGGCGAGAACACTAGCAGATCCAAATCCATTACTTTATCACTGTCTACTCGTTTTTTATACTGTCTAAAACTTGAATTTAAATTGTTTACCTTGAAGGAGACTGTGGTTGAGTCGTTGAATTTCAACTCATCTTTAGGTGAACTGGACAGCTACTGTCTGATGTGTGATTTGAGACCATACATAAATGAAGAAATTCTACATCAAGCCTGGAAATTTATTCCAGAAAACTACCGGCAATCTCTGAATACCTAATGAGTTGGTTATAGTTTAGAATAGGATGTTTGTAGATGTCCAATTGCAGGTGATCAACATTTGTATGGTACTATTTATTGAGATTGATTTCAGGGGCTGTTTTCCAATATGAGGGGGCTTGATCTTTCCTGCATTGCTCATAAGAGGTATGGGTGATGGAGTTTTTCTGTGGTGAAGAAGAATCATAAGCTAAATTTTCATCGGGTCTTATTATGTTCCAAAATATCCCTTTGTTGTTCAGGGAATCAGTCAACACTATAAAGTCATACATCTGCTTTCAACAATCACTAATTTGATGCCATGGACGGTAGTTGTGCTCTATTGGGTTACCATACCAGGTCTTTGATTGTGGGCATTGCACGTTTTAGCGTGAATATAGATTCCATTGTCATGAAAAGGTGCAGGTGCATGGATGGTGTTGAAAGAACCATAAGCAAGGGATAGTGTGCTGAAGTTTTGGACTTGAAGTTGTTCAGGTCAATTAATATTTTGCAAATGTTTAATATCATGTGATTTTAGTTGATGATGACCACGCATGTGATGCAGTGATCTTTAATAAAATTGATTAAATTCATGGCAGATATAATATAGGATCATTCTTTGTAAAGATAGATCCATCTATAATGATTTAATTTACGAGAATGCACTTGTTCCACATCACGAGACGCAATCGAGTGACCTTTCAAGTTTTGTAGAAAACTAAAACTGATTCCTGAAGTAAGGGAATTTAATGAAAAACAAAGAGAAGGTTGTAGTATGGGAGTATGAGCAAAAACTCAAATTGAAGGATATAATAAGGGAATTCGAACAAAAACATAAACTAAAGGTTTTAGGTATGGTAATTAGACGAAAAAAAATAAATTTAAGGCTATAGAAAGAGAATTCGATGAAATAATCAACCTAAAGCCTATAATAAAGGAATAGGACAAAAAAACTCAATTTGAAGGCCATAATAAGGAAATTCACCAAAAAAATCAAACTGAAGGCAGTTGTAAAGGATCTCGACGAAAAACTCAAACTGAACGCAATAGTTAGGGAATTCGACGAAAATACTCAAGTTGAAGGCTATAGTAAGGGAATTCGACCGAAATCTCAAACAAGAGTCAATTGTAAGGGTTTTCGAAAAAAAATTCAAACTGAAGGCAATAGTAAGAGAATTCGACGAAATACTCAACCTGAAGGTTATAGTAAGGGATTTCAAAAAAATAAATCAAACTCAAAGCTATAGTAAGAGAATTTGACAACAAATTCAAACAGATTGCTATAATTTGACAAAAAACTTAAATTGAAGGCTACAACAAAGGAATATGAATTAAAACTCAAATTGAAGAATACAATAAGGTAATTCAAAAACAAAACTCAAATTGAAGTCTATAGTAACGAAATTGAATCAAAAACTTAAATTGAAGGTTATAGTAGTGGAATTCGAACTAAAATTCAAGCTTCAGCTTATAGAATGGCCATTATAAGAAAAACTAAAACTAAAGACTATAATAAGGGAATTCAAATAAGAAAACTCAAGCTGAAGGCCATGGTAAGGGTTTAAGCAATTCGAACAAATACTCAAACAGAAGTCAATTGTATGGTATCTCGAAGCAAAACTCAAAGTGAAGGCTATAGAAGATGAATTTAAAGAAAAACTAAAATTGAAGGTTATACTAATTAAGGAATTCGAACAAAAACTTCAACTGAAGGCCATAGTAAGGGACTCCTACGAAAGTTGAAAAGAAGGCTAAAGTAAGGGAATTTTATAAAAAAAAAATACAACTTGGACTGATGGCCATAGTAAAGGAATTCAACGAAAAACTCAAATTGAAGGCTAATAACGTAAGTCAAATAAAAACACAAATTGAAGGCTATAGTAAAAGGAATTTGATAGAAAAATATACAAAACGAAGGCTATAGTAAGGGAATTCATAGAAAAACACAAGCTGAAGGTTATAGTAAAGGAATTAAAAAAAAAACTCAAGTTGAAGGCTATAGAAAGGAATTCCAAGAAAAATTCAAAGTAAAGGCTGTAGTAAAAGAATTTGAAGAAAAAACTCAAATTGAATGTTACAGATAGGGAATTCAAACAAAAAATCAAACTGATGGCTATATTAAGGGAATTTGTCGAAAATTTTAAATTGAAGACAATATTAAGAGAATTCAAAGAAAAACTCAAACTCAAGACCATAGTAACGGAAGTTAAATAAAAACTCAAACCAAAGGCCAATGGGAATTCAACGAAGTACTCAAATAGAAGGCCATAGTAAGGGAAGTCAAATAAAAACACAAATTGAAGGCTACATTAATGGATATTGATTAAAAAAAACATGTTGAAGGCTATAGTAAAGGAATTTGACAAAATTTTCAAATTGAAGACTATTTTAAGGAATTCAAAGAAAAACTCAAACTGAAGACTATTCTATTGGAATTCGAACAGAAACTGAAGGTTATAGATGAATAATTTAAACTAAAGGCTATGTAGTATGGCAATTCAAAAAAAAATTCAAAGTGAAGACCATAGTAAGGAAATTCACCCAAAAACTCAAACCGATGGCTGTAGTAGGGGATCTCGACAAAAACTCAAATTGAAGGCATTAGTAAGGGAATTCAATGAAATACTCAACCTTGGTGCTATAGTAAGGGATTTCGAAAAAAAAATCAAAGCTGAAAGCTATAGTAAGGAAGTTCGGTGACAAACTCAAAGTGAAGACTATAATTCGACTAAAAACATAAAGTAAATGGCTACAACAAGGGAATATGAACAAAAAATCAAATTGAAGACTACAGAGTGGTAGTCCGAGATATGTGGTGGAGAGGGAACTGATCTTACACCCGAACATTTCTGGCATCTCTTGAAGTAGGCTCCTCTCAACATTAAAACCTAGGATGGATGACTTTATCCAATTAATTTTCACGCCTGAAGCAATTTCAAATAACGATGAGAATACACTTTACAACCGACAGGTTGGTCAATGGTACCTTGCAAAAGATAATGGTAACGTCTGCGAATTGGACAAC